>JBBPQD010000092.1:0-20809 GCA_038092355.1 Caloboletus inedulis
CCTTTCTTTTCAGACCCTTCCTACCTAGCAATTAGTGTCAGTTATGCCACGTGATGGATGCCATTGAGGTGCGAAGATACCTGGCGGTCCAGAGATAAACAATTCCTCTCCCTTCTTGAAGGCGGTAGCATCGGAGATATCCCTACCGCCAGTGTCCATGCGTTCCCAGAAAGACTCCAGAATATGTTCGGAGCCTCCTTGAAACGAATCTGTAGGTTCCCAACTGAACTCGAACGGATCGGTTAGGGCTCCAACAGGTTCTTGAGAGTAACATACGTGTTTTCATCCCAACCGTACCCTTTCCACTACAACACGACCAATAAGTGGATTGTGAGTAAGATGACATGGTGCGAACCTTGACGTAGTATTTCTACACAGCTCAATTTAGTACGAGTAAAGTGCTGAGTAGAGATGGAACGGACCCATGTAATTTTCTTGCCCCTCTTGTCGTGAACGCGAGCCCTGGTGACAGACTCTGCACACGGAGAATTAAATGGATATGGAGCCAGAATGAGTACACAAAAAACTGACCGACTTCGTACTCTTGCGGTCCGTCCATGCGAGTAGTCAGGATGAACTGCGACTTCGCAACTGGCATGCCTATACGCGACTCAGCCGACGGGAAAAAACTTCCATTTCTGGCATCACCCTACCGCAATGTACAGTACACTACTTTAACGCAGACGACACCATTGAAAGAGTAACCAAAACATGGGTCAGATAAAATCAATATGTAGTAGATAACATCAAAATTCATGGGGGCCAAACGTTACTCCACCTCAGGTATGGATAAACGCGACGAGACCAGGCACTCCTTTACCCAGTTAACATCCCCCACGATAGCGTCCTCGCCCAGCTTGACTGATCCGAGAAAGTTTCGTTCTTTGACAATGATATAGTCAAAAGTCTCCATGTGAGCAGGAGACACTTGTTTCGTATCCTTGACCGCCTCGACCTTGGCTGCACCCATACACAAAATGATCCAGGGAACGTATCGGCTGGCTTCTTCGGGAGCGTTCTGCAACATTTGGCGTTAGGCTCCGTGCATTGAAGGTAAATCAGCAGACGTACTTTTCTCGCCCGATTCGAGGGAAGGGGAACTAAGTCTGCGCCAACACACAGCACCGTTTTCTGCGAAAATAGCTTGATTGGCACTCGACTGGCCATAATGTCGGTGAGGTGTTCTGTACAATTTCCCCAGTCAAGATCAACGAGCTGTGAGATTCTGGCACCCAGTGTATCAGAGTACCCCGCTGGAAGAAGGAATGGTTGCCAGTCCTGACATGTGTTCGACTCAACGCCATACATTTTGAAAGCCGCATGTAAAACCTACCGATGAAAACTTCCCCTCTCTGGTCAACCACTCGAACGAGAGGCAGGGAATCCCTAACGCAAGCGCCAGGAGAAATTTAGGCTTTTGATGCGCGTCGTCAGAGAGAAGGAAGACGCGATCCAGGTTCACTTCAGACCTCCAACGAAAATCTTGCGGCGTCGCGATCCACCGCTTGTTGGAGTGACTATGTCTGCCTTCCATGGTGAACACACTAGACCAATCTTCAATCACCAGCCCCCCGTGCTGTTTGATAGCGCGCATTGCCTCGTCTTTCATCTGAATGGGGTCTTCATTCTTAGGACCGATAGTGACTACGAAGCCCGTCTTGACCAACTCTCGCTGAGCTTTGCCGGAGGTCGTGCTGATGACCGACTGTCTGGATGGTGTCGTGTCAATGGCAGGCTTCGGCTTGACCACAGTGACAATATTCTCTGCCACGACCGTGCGCTCCTTCCACTGGCTTTGAATCGTCCGATTTGCAATGCGAATACCACCGACTCCTACTTGAACAGTTGCTGCTGCCTCCCCGTTATCGATCTCCAATGTAAACGAGCCATGAGAATCCGCGTGGCTAACCACGCCCTTGACGTTGTCCTGAATAGCGATGACTCTGTCGCCGACTAGAAGCTCTCGACGACGCAAATTTTTGAGCTCGACTTCATCTTCCGTCCCGTCATCAAACTTGACCAAATACTTGTTTTTCAGTCCGCGAGAATGGATGACACCCGAGTAATAATGACCGTCTTGTTTCCACAACGCGAAAACTCGTGTAGCCGGCTCTACTGTGAGTCCACGCGTGGATGATACCCCAGATCGTAACCTCTTGACAGAACGTGTAACAACTGCAGGAGTCTCGGACCGTTTGTTTCGAGTTGACGTCGTAGCTTTCGACATCCCGCGAGCTGGATTTACGTCTTCAGTACGTCTTCTCTTCTTACGCGACGTGTCGGGTTTCGGAGGTGGGGGTGGCGGCGAGTCAACATCATGATCATCCGCAGACTCGGTCTTCTCTTCTTCCTCCTTGGGACGCATAGCCCCCTCGTCCTCGGTGGGGTGGTGTGACGAGTCCTCTGAGCTCTCGGTATCGGATTTGTGGAAACGTTTCTTGCCAGCGACAGGCTTGGTCGCGGGAAGACACGTCGTAGAAGCGTGGCGAGCACGGGAAGGTTCCGAAGGTTGTAACCCTCTTCTCTTCTTCTTCGAAGGTAGCATGTCTGCTGCAGCGGCAGGAGGTTTGCTGGAAGATAATGCATGATCTTGCAGATCTTGCTCTGGAAGTGACGTCGGAATCTCTGTGGGCTCCGTTTTTGAAGGTTCCATGTTGGAGTTCCTCTCGTTCGTCGAGGATGAAGTGTGTTTTTGAGGTTGCTTTTCAAGAACAAGTAGTGGGGCCTACCGAGGCAATGATGGTATCAGTCAAGACCTATGGTCATCGAAGGAGTGACGCAAATCACCTTATCAGGAACAACAGAAGATGCAGTCTTCGTTTTTCTGGAAGCTAACTCAATGGCCAAAGGAACATTAGCTTCGCTCTCCTCGACCTCCAGGGAGTCAGGAACAAGGTCTCCTGATCCGTGCACGGACATCGGACTGAGAGGGCGGAAAACTTTCTTAAGCGGACTTTGTGTCGCAGCTCGATGGTGGCTAGGTGTTTCGGGGCTGGGCCCAGCTCGGAAGGGCTCAGAGTCAGGGACAATGTCCAGCGCATCTTCAGGATCCTCGTCCTCGTCCTCTTTTTGAGGTTGGTGTCTAATTGGACGAAAACCGGCCGTCTCGATTTGGCGTGATGCTGGTCGAGCTGGTAGGAGAGCATTCGAGTAGGTTGGTTCATCGGTGTGGCAAGGCTGCGTTTCCTCCATGCGAGAAGGCTGCGTTACCGCCCCCGTGGTGACGCACGAAGGGGGTTCCACATCTCCCGCCAAGTTACGCATCCTGGTGATGCGATACCGGTTGCCCGGATGCACCATCCTTAACAAGCTCCTGGGATTGCTCGATGCGACAGCCGCACTAGGGGTGGGAGCAATCCACTCAAAGGGTGGAGAGCACTGCTTGCTATTCCGTGGTGGCATGGTGAGGATGTCATCTCTGGTAGGGGGTTCAACATCAACAACATCGTTGACTTGCGTTGTTTCGATCGTCTTGGGTTGAGTGGGCTCTGGGGCCGGGTCCGAAGCGTCAGCAAGGTCCCGGTCCAGCATCTTGTCAAAGGACGATGAGCCGTTAAACTCGAACCTCGATTGACCAGCAAACTCTGAACCATGATTGTGAAACGAGAAATCGTCATCCTTGTGCTGTGACGTGCCTGAAGATTCAGCGGAAATGCTGGGAGTGGCAGCTACGAGAATATTAGGGCGACGATTTGAAGTCGCCCTGTTTGCCCTTTGTGCTTCATACTCGCGCATAGCAGCCTCGAGGAATTCTTTGTGCTCACTAGCATCCGGGAGCGTCATTCCAGGATCTGTGGGCGAATGAATGACCTCCTGAGTTGGCGTCTCTCCCAAATCAGAGAGTGGCACATCAAATTGCTTTGCTGATGCTAGATATTGTTCTGCCGGATCCTGTGAAACGGGACCACCGAACGAGTCTTGAGAGGGAAAGGAAGGAGAACGACGGTAGTACTTATTCCCGACGGGCATGGATTTTGTTGGTCGAAAGAGAGGATGGACTGCAGCAGTGGTGGGAGGAGATTGAAAGGACCCGGACCTTGTTCCTAGAGACTAAGAGGTAAATATCTGAAAGCAAGGATGACGGAAGGACATGAAGAGTGGCTCACCGATTACCTTTCCAGCGAATGCCGAGAGTGGATTATCCCCATGTTGGTGAAAAAATCCCGAACCTGACCCCAATTGAACTGGGACAATGTCTGACGAGGCTGGCGAAGTGACTGGTTTTCCGGCTTGCTCGCTGATTTCCTGACGCTTTTCTTTCTGGGAATCTTCGGCTGGCACATGTTCGCCACTACCTGCCGGCGGACTCTGCAAGAGCGAAGCCTGGAGATGGTAACGAGGCGTCGCCGGTCGGGTCGGCATTATCCTTGAATCCAATGAATAGTCATTTGCTGCATCTCCGTCGTCGTTTGGCGAGGCTAGATCCCGGTCTCTGTAGTGTTCTTGACTTTGCTGTGCAGGTGCTAATGCATGTTGTAAAAGCTGGGTCGGCTGAGATACTGATGGTTCACTACAAAGTATGTTGATCGTGAACGTGTCAGGGTTTCGACGACTTCATTCCCAAGTACGAGAGCGACGCGCCTGTCCATGTCGGAATGTCTCTCCTCGGTGATAATTGTTACCGCCTACCTCGTAGCAAAGCGCACACCGCAATGACTCAAAATTCAGCGCTCAGCTCATGCAAAAGCCCTGCACTGCTCCTGCACACGCTGAACGCAGAAGATGGCTCAGGGTCCTGGCTCTGTTGAACCGCGTTTGAACCGCCGCTGCACGTGCACAAAATCAATCCACGTGACCTCAACGCGCTCACAAGCACGTGTCGACTTGTTCATCCCTTCTCGCTTTGTTCACTCATCTGTTGCTACCCCAGTCGCTCCTTTCAATTTGCGCCGGACGCTGAGTGGAGTGTAAAGAATGTCGCGCAAGCCTCGCAAGACCACGCGAGGGCTTCCCGCGCGCAAGATACCCCTGCGGGCACCCGTCGAGCTCGCGGATGACACCGAGAAACTGATGTCCAATTCCAAGGAAAAATCGGAGGACCTTGAGGCTGATTCGGCAAACCCACATCATCACTCCCGCCCCAAGCTACCACAGGCATCTCAGCCAGCACCTCACCATGACTATAGTGTGCACGAGATCACCAACGTTCCGGCACCCATCCCAGATACCGGCCTACCGCCCCCGTCAGCAGATACAACCACGCTCGTTGCGCCTTCCGTCTCGGTATCTTATACCTCTGTCACATCGAAAGCTTCCTCGAGTCGCTCACATGTGGCATCGAAAACAACTTTTGTCCCACTGCCATCTTTGAAGACCCAAAACTTGACGGAGATTGAAGAGGCAGCCGCTCACTCGTCCCTGGTAATTCATCCAACGCCGTCCATTCGACCTGTGGTGGCCACTACAGCGAGTAGCGATTCACACGATCGCAGTGCTCAGCTGAGCACCTCCCATTTGTCTACTACGGCGATTATTGCACTTGCTGTCAGCGGTGGTTTGACTCTCTTTATCGTGGTCGTCCTAGTTAAGCTCTTCCAGCGCCCCCGCCGGAGAAGGACCCCTACTCCCTCGCTACCCATCCTTCATGATGGGACTTTCCCGGACGACAAAGCGGGAAGTGAAGGTTCCCCGATATTTGGAGGCAAGGAACGCTCGTCCCCTACCCTCCAAGCGCGCGGCGCGAGAGGAAACACCGGACTTTGGACATGGACCCAATACAACTCTGGAATCCCCAAACCTGCCCCGACGGTGACAGTGACCCGGTCGAGCTCCCAAGATCAGCTGCTGACTGCCAATCAAACCACCCAACAAGATAGCCCTGATGTAGTCGACAAAGACACGACATATGTCCAAGGGCAGAATCAGGGTCAATATCCATTCGTTGGATATGGGAACCCAAACGCTCTCCTCTTGAAGGCCAAGGGTCCAATTCCTTTGCAGCCAGTCCAGAACGCAATCACCCGTGCGGTATCGAGGCTCTCCACGGTATCCATGTCCCTCTATCCGAGTTCACCCGGCGGATATTCGCAAGTAGGTGCAGATGTTGGCCTTGCGATAGACGGTGTTACGCACGATGAACTAGCCAATGTTGCGGTAAAAAAATACAAGGACAGGATGATGACATCTCGCAATAGAACCAGTATGATAGCACCTGGCAGTGGCAGGGACGCTGCAGCGCTCAGGCGGTCACAAAGCTTTGCATATGGTGGAATGGAGCCCACTTCACCACCGACTGCGTCTCCTAACGTGGGGCAGTCGAACGTGGGACGAGCTCGAATTAAATCGACGTACTACACGCCGGGTTCATATCCTCGGACGTCGGCGGCCGCGACAAACTATGGCAAACACCACACGGAACATGAACACGATAGAAACCGAGTTGAGCGAGCGGATTCTCGACGGGGAAGGGAGTTGACCTCGGCGCTTGGTCTAGCATCGCCGATACCACCGTCTCCACAGCCTACTTTGTATCCTGACGACTCGATGAGCGTGATTGGAGAAGCGAAAAAGGTCACTGTCACAGGGCGTAGTCAAAAAAAGCCAGTTCCGAAGGCGAGTTCCCACTGTGATAGCCCGAGTGCGTCTGACGCGGCGGCGTTGGGGAACTTGATGATGGTGGATTTTGCGGCGTCCAAGTCGACGGCGTCGCTGGTGAACATTCGACCATCTGAGGCTGCACGGGCGCGGGAGGGACAGGGGCCCGACACAGGGAATGGGGTGGTGACGGGGAAAAGCAACCTAAAAAAGAGGGTGGAAGATAAGCCACCGCGTGTGCCTTCGCCACCACCGATTCCGTCGTTGGCACAGATGGCGATGGAGCACGCAGACCCAGAGGGGTACGCGGATTATCACAGTCCGACATACAGCATTTATGGGCTATATGACGGGGATCGGAAGAGTCGTGGGGTATCATCATACGGATATTGAATGGAGTATGTATTGAATGACATTTGGATTTGTACCACTTCAAGTCTGAATAGAAAAACATCTTGGCAGCATCCATCTGCTGCGGAAAGACAGAAAATAAAATTCAGCGCACGGCCCCACGCGCCTCTCGAGCAAATTCTGTTTAGGCCTGGCAACCTTCCCAACATACCCCTTCCTCCTTTATACCCCTCATCCATGTCTCAGCCCCCAGTCCAGCCTCGTCAGGACACCCCAAAGGCAACCGACGACAAGCTCGAATTCGAGGAGCTTGGCCTCTTGCCAGACACTCCTCCCGTCCCTTCCCTATGCGGCATGCCTTTGAAATATATATCGTGAGTCTCCACCGATCCGCAGTAACACCCACCCAACCGTGCGTTCACTCTCATTCACCCCAGTCTCGTCACGCTCGCCGTACAAAACTCCCTCTTAACGATAATAATGCACTATTCTCGCGTCTCTATCCCCCCTTCCCAATCATATTCCGCGCCAGCCGCCGTTCTGCTCAACGAACTCTTAAAAGGCTCGATATCGCTCGCGATTGCCTTCATTCAAATAGACCCCTATACCTCTGACACGCCCCAGCTCGGTCTCACCACGGGCCGCTTCTGGAATCCCTCAAAGGTATTGCTCCGTATGCGTAGATTGGGCAGGGAGGTTTTCAGCCAAGATTGCTGGAAATTGTCCATACCCGCCATCCTCTATGGTGTGTACATCCTCCCTTGCCACCATCGCCCCTTTTCATTCCCTCCCCTTTTCACCTCAAGTCATCCAGAACAACTTGCAATATGTTGCGGCCACAAACTTGGAAGCCGCTACCTTCCAAGTCAGCTATCAAATGAAGATCCTAACAACAGCAGCCTTCTCTGTCCTGCTTCTCCGAAAACAACTGAGCGCTAGCCAGTGGGTAGCCCTGTTCTTCCTCGCTATCGGTGTAGGGATCGTACAGATTCAGACCGGGGCGAGTGATTCAGCCAAGACCGCCTCTCTCCTGTTCCAGGGTACTTCAATGAATGCTCTTAAAGGCTTTCTCGCGGTCGTGGCAGCGTGCTTTACATCAGGTCTCGCAGGAGTCTATTTCGAAATGGTGTTGAAGAACTCTCAATCAGACCTCTGGATACGCAACGTTCAGCTCTCCGCCTTCTCATTGCTCCCCGCACTCGTCCCCATCCTCATCACCCAACATTCACACTCAGGGCTTATCCAATCACTCTTCCAAAACTTTGGCGCCTGGGCCTGGGCCACCGTTGCTATCCAGGTTTTTGGCGGTCTAGTGACTGCGATGGTGATCAAGTACTCCGACAACATTCTGAAAGGTTTCGCGACCAGCCTCAGCATCGTGATATCGTTCCTGGCGTCTATGGCACTCTTCAACTTCCAAATTACGTTCACCTTTATTCTTGGATCTGTCGTTGTCCTCATCGCCACTTGGTTGTATAACCAGCCCACCCGCAGCCCAAGCTCATCTCGACTAGGTTATTCGATCGTAAAGAATTGATGGCTTCTGGAAGCATCAAATCTTCAATGAAGGTGGTAGCCGGGTTAATGGGGGACTCTCCGCTTGTGATCATATGTGACATCGTGGAGAGGAATGGACATCCGAACACTCATGACATACCTGGCCGTGTACGCCGTTCGGACATTTTTTTTTTAAAAAAGGCCTTATTAGATTTGGACTTAATCATTTGGACCGAGGGAGCTTTCGTATATGATATGCGCGATCCTCGTATTCGGTGTTCTTCATGTTCGAGCTGCCCCTGATAGCAGTCCCTGCCCTTATAGTCAGTTACGATATAACGATGTGATATATACACGAAGTAAGTACTATATTCCACAGACAGTTTCCACACGACTTCTTTCCTTTCTCGTTGGTATTTCCAGATGTAAAACAAGCGTGTGCAACCTGGAGACTAGTAGCGGAACTGGTATCAAAGGACGCACAGCACTAGCGATAGCAACAATTCTACAAATGAGTGTATATACAGAATGTACAACAAGCTGTTCCGGATAAATATCACAATGCCCCTAGTTGCGCGATTCAAGACCTCTCTTGAGAGCTGTGATCGTCGCATGTGAAAAAAAGGTTCAATGAGGGGGGGGCAGACACGCACCATCACAGGTATCCTTTGCATCACCGAACAGCATCTTCGTGTTCGGCATATAGAACATAGGGTTGGGAACGTCAGCTAGAGTAAAATGAATGTGTCAGTATACATATACAGCATGAGTGCAGGAATGACATACCATAACCACTTGACATGCCTCTCTTCATGACGACGACTTGCTTGCTCTTCCACGCGTGAAGAACAGGCATGCCTGCTATCGGTGAACCGGGCTCCAGGGAAATGGGATTCACGGTATCGTTTGCCCCTATAACGAGCGTGACGTCCGTTTCGCCGAAGTCGTCGTTAATTTCGTCCATCTCCAAGACAACTAAATGTAGATTAGCGATCAAAGAAGAATAAAATTCACACCATCAGTCAAGCTTCGTCGGATCAGGGATGCAGCTCACTGTCATATGGTACCGATGCCTCTGCTAGAAGCACATTGCATTGACCAGGCATGCGACCCGCCACCGGGTGAATGGCAAAGCGCACATTGGTACCTTTTGCACGGAGCATGGAGCAGATTTCTGAGATAGCATATTGAGCCTTAGCCACAGCCATGCCGTATCCAACAACCTAAAGGGAGTAAGTGAGACTGAGATGAGGGAGGGAAAGAACGCGACTTACCAAAATGACACTGTCGGCATTGGCAAGGGTTTCTACTGTATCATCCACAGTGGTTTTAGTGATCGTGCCTTCGATCTTGGTGGCTTCCGATGGTGCGATTGTACCAATACCACCAAACAGAACATTGGTCAAGGACCTATTCATGGCCACACACTGCAAACTGGTGAGTACGACCAGAGTGCTATGGAGGTAACGTAATTCGCGAACCATGATATATGAAAGAATGGAACCGCTGACACCAATCAATGAACCAACAGTTGTAAGGAGTGGGTTGTCCAACATGAAGCCTTCCGCAACAAGTGCGAAGCCCGAATAAGCATTCAGGACGGTAATGACGACAGCTAAGGAAATGTCCAGCAAATCAGTTAATCCGAGAGTGCCGCTGTGATCAACACTCACGCATATCGGCCCCTCCAATAGCCGCTGTCGTCGTGAAACCTTTAATAAAGCTAAGAGCTGTGCTTGCGCCGAGGTAAGCTGCAGCAACGAGAGGTACAGTTGGCGCAGCGGTGACAAAGGCAGCCATTGTCAGCGCATTGGCACCGAAAAGCCCGGAATTAATGAGGTGTCTTCCTGGCATCATCAATGGTCTCGAGCTCATCTTCCCGGCCAGTTTTAGGAAAGCTACAACAGAACCGGTGAAGGTGATGCCACCAATCACGACTCCAAGGTAAGCTGTCACTTGGTGGAGCACAGAAAGGTGGGATGGGTCGGCGAGCACACTGCCGATGGAGGTGAACACAGCTGCAAGACCAACGACAGAGTGCAAAGCTGCGACCATCTGCGGAAGTTCCGTCGCAGTGATGCGCCGACCGATGATGGCGCCAATCGTGCCACCGACAGCGGCAACTCCAGCAAACTGTGCTAGGAGTTCTGGAGGGAAGCCGACAGCTAACAATGACGCGAGAATTCCAGAGCCTACGCCGAGAATCCCGAGAGCATTGCCTTGGCGCGCCGTGGTTTGCGAAGACAGTCCAGATAGAGAGCCTTTGAAAAGTCAAATTCAATCGAGGAGAGAACTGGGACCAAGCCGCTCACCAATGCAAAGCAGACTGCTAGTCAGGTAGCCCGCTTGGACAAGACCAGCCATCCCAGTGCTCGCTGCGGCCAGGAACCCTCCTGTGAACACGACCGCAGGAACTCCGTACAACCATGAATATTCAGGTGGATCACTCGGTCCTGTAGCATATTGAGCCACAACCCAAGTTTAATGGCCATGGACTTACTCTTGAACATGTCAAGCATACGCTTGGTGATGACGAAACCCCCAGCGACATTCACACTGGCGAGAAGAACTGACAGAGCACCGAGTACTTGAGGAATGGTCTCTGGCAAGTAGCCTCCACCCATCACAAACAAACCTCCGACACCAACCATTCCTGCAAGTCTCAGTAGTATCGAGGAGCTTGATTCAAGTATAAGTGGACTAACCGGAGATTGCGTTTGTAACTGACATCAACGGTGAGTGTAGAGCTGGAGCCACACCCCAAACAACACGGTATCCAACCAGACCCGCCAATCCAAATGTAAAAAAGTTGCTCATAAAGGCAGCCCCGGTGAGCTTCCCAAGAGCAACTGTGGATCCCATTCCCGCAGTAACGGTAGCAACTTCACGAGTGACCTTTTGCCATGGAGTGATGGCTTTGGTTTGTACTTCCTCCACCTTAGGTGTTGGGGGAGGAGCTGGGGGGGGAGCTGAACGAGGAGCTGGTGGTAGTCGTTCACCTTTGTGAACTACAATTGAACCTCTGACTACTTCGTCGCTCAGGTCAATGGCGTAGTTGTTCCCTTCACCAATAGACAAGAGAAACTTGGTGATGTTGTTCGAGTATAGAGTTGACGACTGCGTTGGCAGCCGCGAAGGAAGGTCAGTATAACCTGCACAAGTCAATGGGTATCCAAGTGATCTCCACAAAGGGGCGCATTACCGATGATAGTAACCCCATTCTCGACAACCAACTCCCCGGGCACAGTGGCTTGACAGTTACCTCCTGCTTCGGCTGCCAACTTAACCAAGAACATGAGTCCTCAGAACTCGCAGACTCGACACAACATACGTCAACGATAATTGAGCCTTGCTTCATTGCTGCAACCATCTACAGGCGAACGTGAATTCAGAAGCTCAATTATTACCCTTCACTGACCTCGTTCGTGATTAGCTTAGGAGCGGGTTTTCCAGGAATAAGCGCAGTTGTTATGACAATGTCGACCTCCTTGCATTGTTCCATGAAAAGCGCCATCTCTGCTTCTATAAATTCCTTGGACATTTCCTTGGCATAACCTCCTGCTCCGCCACCTTCCTCCTGGATAGAGACTTCTATAAACTCAGCTCCAAGAGATTGAACTTGTTCACGCGCGGCTGAGCGAGTGTCAAATCCTCGGACAATGGCACCAAGTCGGCGCGCCTATCATGAGTGAGTTTGTTTCCCCTAGAATGGGTCAGAAGGACAAACCGTTGCAATAGCACTGAGTCCAGCAACACCAGCACCAATGATGAGAACCTTGCCAGGGGGAACCTTACAGACGCATAAGACGCGTGAAAGTGAATAAAAAAACGCGCGACTACCTTTCTGTAGCGAAAAAAAATTAGAGACAGCTATTACCCTAGTACGGTCGCACATACCCAGCTGCCGTGACCTGTCCAGTAAGATATCGACCAAAGTGGTTGGAGGCCTCTAAAACAGCTTTGTAGCCTGCAATATTGGCCATGGAACTGATTCGAGGGCACTAAGTACGAGATCTAGATGTGATCCTTATGCTCACCTCAAGGCATCAAATGTTTGAGCGCGCGAGATGCGTGGGATCATGTCCATGGCAAATGCGTTCACGTTCCGCGATGCCAGCTTCTCGACAAGCGACTTGTTCTGCGCAGGGTATAGAAAAGAAATGACTGTACCACCTTCTTTCAAGGCGGTAACCTCCTCATCTGGTGAAGGAGGCCGCACTTTCAGTAAAATATCCGTTTTCTTGTAGAGTTCTTGTTTGGAGACCAAGGTAGCTCCAGCCTTGACGTATTCTCCGTCTAAGAACTGTGCGGCGGCACCGGCGTTTCTTTCTACCAGAACACCACTGAACCCCTTCTTCTTCAGCAGAGCAACATTCTGGGGCGTAAGAGACACACGACGTTCATTTGGATATGTCTCTCTCGGTGCACCGACGATAAGAGAAGAATAAGGAATGCCTGTGGGAACGAGGGGCTATACATCAGCGCGTACAGTCAGGTGATGCAGGCCACGACATGCACCAGAATCCTTCTTTGTCTCTGAAGTGGATGATGATGATTGACTTCTACGGTATACGGACCAGTGGAATGACCGGATGCCTGTGGATATGGTCGTTGCACATAAATAACTCGTCGAGAGATTTGTGTGTTGGTAATTCTGACCTGAAAACAGTGGTTTGAATGCTATACAGCTGCCCAACGACCGGCAGCTCATGGTCGTCGCGGACGGCCTGCAAGCTGACAGGGACATGGTCGTGGTTCAAGAGACAATTGTTCGCAGGCCCACTACCCATGACACGCTGGGTTACATAAAACAAATTCCATCTGGCATGAGCGACTTGCCCACTTGGCACGCTGATCGAAAGCCAGACATTCCAGCTACACCCGACACACCCGACTCATCTCGTGAAACTCATGTGGGACTCGTGTGATACACGCTGCTTTATCGTCGCATTTCGGCCTCCGCATCTCACAGCCATAGTCGGCGCTAATCGTCCTGTTCCTACCGGATCAACTCGCGACCACACGGATTTACAGAACCATGTCTATTGCGAGCAATGAGCATCAGTGGCAACGAAAGTATCTTTGCAGTAGTGTTATCTCATAGCCAAGATTTCTGCATATAAGCGAATGGGTCGCCTTCTAACTCGCCTTGGCGAGCGAGAGCTCCACGTCCACGAGCGCCCGAGTGTGTGCGTGTTCCCACAGGGCCTCACCTGCAGTAGGCTCAATGGGAGGAAGTGGCCGCCGAGGATTACCTCCATATCCGTAAAGCTTATCCAGCAAAAACTTCGTACCAGCTATAGAAGCCTTGGCGATTGTAGCATCCGCCCGTGCAACGATTCCTTGCAATCTTTGGGCCTCGGCAAGAAGCTTTGGATCAGTCTTGGATCCCTCACTTAGTTGGAATAATTTCACTAGTGTGTGCTGTTGCAACAACGATATTATTGGCACAAGTGTTGTAAAGCGTTTGCTTGCTTACCGGTGCGATGTTCGCGAGACCTGTAATAGCACCGTGACCATTGGCATGTGCACCTGGGAGAAGGAAGTCACTGAATCCGCCGAGGATAAGGAATGGTGCATCCTTGTTCTTCCGAGGATAGTTAAAAGGAAAGGTCGAGTCGGAAACAGTGGCAGCGATCCGTGTGAGTTTTCCTACATCGCCGCACCTACAGACAAGAATCAGCATGGGCGCTCGCACAATTGGTTTCTTATGAACATACGTAAGTTTGACACCAGCTAAATTGGGACACTCTACGGCAAGTTCAGTGATAAGATCGGAATCCAAGTTGATCCCTCCAGCAGCTCCAGGATCTGAGACGAGAAGTCAGCCGCATATCATATACACGAGCATCGTGCTCACAATTATAAATCATGATGGGTATCGGACTCTTTTGGCTGACCTCTGTCCAAAAGGCCTTGAGCGCTTTCTTGTTGCCAGCGAGTACCCCAGCAAAGTATCCGCTACAGATGGCAATAGCGCAGTCCGCGCCGGCATCAGCTGCTTCGTTTGCCAACTCGATGCACTCCCGCGTGCTACCAGCACCAATCCCAGAGATGATCGGCACCCTGTCCAAACCTGCGTTGTCCAAAACCTTCCTTGCTATCTTGATTAACGTCGACCGCTCGGGATGCGATAAATGAATGGCTTCGCCCGTGGAGCCTGACAACAGCGGTCGGACGCCGGCTAAAGCTGTTCGAAGAATATGCTTCTCAAATGCGTCAAGATCTGTTCTTCCCTTTAGCAGCGCGTTGCACAACGTCCAATCCGTGCCACTGACCAAGATCTTCGGATTCCAGTTGAAAAAAGGTTGGGACAGGAGCATAGATGCCAGGACTTAATGGGCGGGTTACAACTGTATGACGACTATTGGTATTGTTGGCTGCCATGCTTGAAAACGGGGTAAAGGGAGGAACAGCTCACAAACAAAGTCCGCAATGCTCAAGGAGGTATAAAAGGAGTTTCCGAGCTAGCCTGACCTATCGGTCCCGGAGAGCGGTCCGAGCCCGGGATGAGCCCGGTCCGTGAAGTATCGAGGCAAGTACTTCACACACGACACAGTGCGGATCGAAAACATCGCCCGTTCTTGTTGAATTTAACATCTACGATGTCAGGGACCATTTCCTGCGTTGAACACGTCGTGGGACGGATTGTTGGGCATCCTACTATTTCTGCGCGTCGACTATCTCTAATCGATCGAGAACCTCTCTCTCCCATGCCCTCCAGCCGTCTTCATCTCGTTCGCCCTCATCCTCCAGAGCTTTCTCCAACACGTCCCATGGCACACATGATCTGTCTTCTCCATCTCTGGGATCCAGGCTGAACTTTCCTTGCCGAGACCGAGTTAAAGTGACCACGTGCGCGGCAGAATCTAGGGCTCGACCGAGATCGTGAACAATTGAGCGGACATACGTGCCTCCGGAGACTCTCATGCTCAGAACAAACGCCGTCGGAACCTGCTCGGTGTGCTCGCCAGGCCTGTCCTGTATGGCGGGATCGGTCTCCTCAGACTTCAGGGCTGTCTTGAGGGCAGCCTTCTGATCTGGGGTGAACTCCTTCTCTGGCCATCCAAAATTGTGATGACTCCCTTTCCAATCGACAAGATCCAGTGAGTGGACAGTAACCTTCCTCTTTTCGATGGGCCGAGGCAGTGGAATGCCTTGGCGGGCATACTCGTACAATGGCTTGCCGTCCATCTTAAGCGCGGAGAATCTGACAAGGATTGAGTGGCGAGAGCGAGGGTTTGGAAGTAGGGACAGACATGGGCGGTGTTTGGTCTATTTCGCCCCTGAATTTGTCGAGGATCGCCTCCACCGCTCCTTTGGTGACATGGCGCCATGGAGCGTTGCGCACACAGGAACCATGACAATCATAACTATCTGTTTCGCAGCCCAGCAAGGCGGTGGTCCTATACTCCTATATATCCTTGCTGAAAACTCGAGATGGAATGGATAGTCCGGGAGACTGAGATACCTTGACGCAATCCAGAAAGTCGGAGAGCCGTTTGGTGCCTTTTCCGACGCCAACGACTAGGCCCGTCGAGGAGTTACTGACGTATCGGCATGAAAGACGATGTGGATTGTACCTAGTACTCCATCAGCAAGTGGATCCAGCGTTCCACCTTGGCCGATCTTGACAGCGTTATTTCTCCTCTTTTTGCTCTCCTTTCTGGTCCGGTTTTCTAGTTTGCGGGGGTCCACAAATAGGCGCGAGTTGCCGACGAGTTGCTTTATGTCTTCAAGAACAGACATTGAGGTTGGGCCCGAGGGCTTGGATACTGCAAATAGCCCAGACAAGGGCAAGGGAGGAACGACTACTTTGGGCATGCTCGTAAGTGATTGAGGAGGGTTCTCCGGAGGATTGGAAGTAGTGTGAGAGCATGCACCAGGAACGTCACGTCCGGAAAGCGACCCACGAACTGATTGGTCGTTACAATGCAGCGCTCAGCCTCCGCGGCCGCTGCAAGTACTAGCAAGAGTCGGAGTGCTGAATGATTCAATCAAGGCGAGTACTACTAGTAGATTTGCCAGCAATAGCAAAGCCACTCAACTCAATCCAGCCTTTGGCACTGGAGCAGACCGCGCTAACTTCGAAGTGCAGGCATTCTCAACGGACACATCACAGGTGAGTAACCAGTGGGAGCCGTTCGTCCGACCGAATCCGACGGCTGATGTGCAGTTGTCAGATGCGTTGATTGATTGATCACCAGACCAGCCGTCATTTGTTCCCTTCAGGCCCAATAATCCCGTTTGCAGGAAATCTCCCATGCATCGTAATGGCCATAGTACAACCTTATAAGGTCGTTTTATGTTTGACAAGATGCCCTCAAATCCTACGCTCTTGCGGCCCCCATCCACGACATGATGGACAGACCAGATGCATTGCATGGCTTTCCCGCTCCAGACAAGCTGGAACTCGACAAACTCAAGGACGACGAGTCTTCAGAAGCAGAACGTGCTGCTCTCGAGGGGTCTGTCTGGAGGAAGCTCGACAGGTGGGTTCTTCCAATATGCACAATCTTCTACCTGCTTTCTTTCTTGGTATGCCTCATGTTCAGATTCGCTGCTTTCACTGCTCAAATTATAGAGGACCTCTAGGACAGGAGCAACGTCTCAAACGCCCGGATAGCTGGAATGCAAACGTCCTTGAAAATGTCTAATTACGAGGTACGTCGGAATGTAATGCTAAAGTTCGACTTTGTTCCGGCTCACCATCGTGTAGTATTCTGTGGCTTTGACTGTCACTTATGTGTAAGTGCTCGAACTTTTGGCGCACGGGGCACAACCCTGAGATGTGCACAGACCCTATATTGCCGCAGAGTTCCCCTCGAACTTGCTATTGAAGGTAAACAACAACGGCGTTGAGAGTGAGACACGTTACATGTCTTTACTTTCCAGCGTGTTGGGCCCAACATTATGCTTCCCGCCATGGTTACTATGTGGGGTCTTGTTTCCACCTTGCAAGGTCAGTATTGTTGTCAACCCGAAATCGAGCATCTACCCACAACGGTGATAGGTGTCGTCCATAACTATTCTGGGTTGCTTGCCTGTCGATTCTTCTTGGGGTTGATGGAAGGTTGTTCAGTGTCCATCCATAGAGCTTGTCACTCATCATTGCTCTAGGTGGCCTTTTCCCTGGACTCGTGCTCTATCTCTCCTTCTTTTACCCTCGCAAGAGACTGCAAATAAGGTAAGTATCAGATCACCCTTGGCATACCTCTGGACGACCCTCTGGACAGAGTGGCTACCTTCTTCGCGTCAGCTTCCTTATCGGGTGCCTTTTCCGGTTTACTCGCTGCCGCGATCGATGAGATCAATGGAAAGGGCAGTAGGCCCGGCTGGGCTTGGATATTCATCCTTGTAGGCAGGCATATACTGCTTCCTGATGTTGTGTTCATCCCTTACGATAGGAAGGAATCTTTACCTTTCTCTTTGGAATCATTTCCTTTTTCTTGCTTCCTCGTTCGCCTGAAAGGGCACGCTTCTTTTCAGAAGAAGAGTGGTCATATGTCGTGTTTTGTCTCAAAGAGGATGGCGCCGTATCGCAGGATGACAACAAAGATGGCTTCAGCTGGACAGAAGTCATTGAATCAACAAAATCACCTCATGTCTGGATTCTTGCCATTGTCCTGTTTTTCAATGGTACGGCTGAACGCTCCCATTTAACTTGCGCTCACTCCACACCTCTCAGGCACGACCCTGTACGGCTTGGCTTAGTGTGTTTTGTTCATCAATACTTCTGGATTTCATTATTTACACTAATTTTGGACGGATAGTTTCGAACCAACGATCGTCGCTGGTCTTGGATACGCGGGCAACCGAGCTCAGCTCATGAGCGTTCCTCCGTTCGCTACCGCTTTTGTCTGTGCGTAACCTAGGATGATCATCATCTTTGCGGTACTTACATTTCACTGCAATTAGGCTCGATGATCTCTGCCTTTGTGTCAGACCGTTACCACTGTCGTGGGCGGACAACCATATTCTTTTCTATCTTGGAGGTTATAGGTTTTTCCATGTTCTACGGTATGCTTTCGCAGACCTAGCAAGGTCACGTTCCTGACACACTTGTAGCAAGTGAATCATCACACGTCCGCTATGGATCCCTTTTCTTCTCGATCACAGGGACTTACTGCACGGCGCCTGCACTGACGACGTGGATGGCCAATAACAGCGCACCGCACATCAGGCGCGCGACGTCTGTCGCGATTGCTTTCATCATGACCAATGCGGGTGGTATTCTTGCCACTTGGCTCCTTGGCTCCTTGTCTCCGGCTCCGGACTACGCAAAGGCAACGATCACGTTCATTATAATGTCCATCGGCATGGCGGTGCTCTCGGCAGTCAACCTAGTGTACCTTTCCCGCGAAAACCGTTTGAAAGCTGAGAAGAGACTGAGAATGACAAGTGAAAAGGAACCTGCAGGCCTGGGGGATCGTAGCGCATGGTTCGTCTACAACCTTTAAAACGTTTGGTACGCACCAAAACGTTTATGCTTGTTTACATCATGGAAACGTGAAAATGAGTGAAGTGGTGGATTGACGTTGTGCGTGTACAAGGGTTCCGTCACAGGAAAGAGAGCCTTCTCGTGGACGGTGAAACTTGAAAACGTCGTATGCACTTCAACTCGAGATTGTTTTTGCTCGGCTTGTACTGTGGATCGTGGCAGTACATGTCCTACACGTCCCCATTGATCCACGCCCCCCCACAAACACAGCGGCTCGCCCACATTTTTTCCCAAGTTCTCCACCTCAACGAGACATGTCCTGCAACGCTCACCTCCCCGCCTATCTCTGACCTATACCCGCACCGGAGGCATAGCAAGCCAGGGTTGCGCCGTATCAAAACACCCTTTGTAACTACGTCCTGGTCATGCGGTTTTCCGGATTGCTCAGAAGTTGATAAACTTGCGAATCCATCTACGAAATCTGCAGCCTTGACAAACAAACGCGGTTTGTCGATCGCTGTAGATGTATACAGTGTGTGTACCACTTTTCGTAGAAATGGGTATTGAGCAGGGACCGGGTGACATTTCGACAGCGACAACCTCACTTCATCCCCTGCCGCAAAACATGACGGAATTAACGCGGAAAATTGTTCACTCAGCGATTGTGCCTTACCGGGAATATTTCTCACGTCAGGAATCGCGCTTTTTAAGATTTCCTCTATTCCCCTGAGATCAAGCCCAGAGCAACCAATAACATCCACAAGGATATCCCGCGCAATCTGAGAGTTTTCTCCTTTGGGCGTGAGTGCACTAAGTGAATGGGAGAACCGATTCACATGCATTATAACCCCGATTAGATTCGTCAGGATGAGTGGATGAGTGAGGTGGAGCAAAATAGGTGAATCAAAGGGCGAAGAGAGGGGGGCCCGCTTGTTTTCTGGAATTGGTAAGCCACTCCATTACGAGTGCAGGATGCAGAGGAACATACCGTCCAGGGTGAAGACGCCTATGTCATCAACAGGCTCGAGTTTTGGTTGAAGCTCGTTGGTGTTTGGAATTAGGTCAGTTAAATCGGCGGCGGAGAGGCATTCCTTCATGAGCTTCTCTACAAAACTGACTACCCACCCTGATAGACTAACGAGCTGCCAAACAGCCTCTGGATGGAATGGGTCAGAGCAATCGTTTCTATCACAAGGAAAATATCATCCTACCCAGATCGTACCCTTCAGGCTCCTTACAGTCTTCAAATGCAGCAAGGCAGGCTGCTACAGAACACATGTCGTGGGCGTTCCTCCAAAGCGACGACAACAGATCTTTTTCGTCGTCATCGGGGAGAAGTCGCGCTCTTGCTCTGTGAAGTGGCGTGACAAATAGTCAAGGAATGGGGGATCAGCTGACCTATAAAGCTCGACAGTTGCTCCCAGAACATCCGCAACATTGAACGCGCCAACTACCCCAGCACGTACGTTTACCTCAAACGCTAACCACGTCCCCTTCACGGTATCTACAACGGTATGCAACGGCACCGCAGGTGGAGCAAGGACATGAGCAATGTCCGCTATCGATCTACGCGATTGGAGGGAAGTAACAAGCGCCACGGAAAGAGGTGAGATGTTTCTCGGAGCAAAATCTAAGAGTTATGAGATTGAGGATATCACGAAAAGTATGTATGTACCCCCTGATACTGATGTTTTTGTGAGTTGCTTGGGTAGAGTATAGATTGAATTTCTACACAAAGCTATTGCGCACAAAAGCACTTGATTTCTTGATGTTACCATATTCACTGGCCCTGGAATAGACGAATTTAGGTGCGTGGAATAATCGCTGACGTTGATGGACTTACAATCCGTGCCTGCCCTACTAATCGGGGCCATTATGGGCAACTGTTCCCATTCAGGGTCATCAGTAAGGTCAGGCCTGCAAAAACGATTCCAATACATCAGTGATTCCATACTTATAGCATCACCGCAACGCACAGTCGCAAAA
>JBBPQD010000093.1:0-20793 GCA_038092355.1 Caloboletus inedulis
CCTAATTTGTTCTTGCAACCTGGGTAGTTGCTTGGTGCGGAAATCTAAGAATGTCGCTTATTGGATTTGCGAAGAACAGCTGTAACGACACATTACTAGCCAGAGCGACTGCAATAGCCGAACCCGATTAATTCACGGACGACGGCTCATCGCGCGACTGAGTACACGTTTGAGATCTGGCAAATTAAATGCAACAATGTCTTAGCTGTGAGTTATGAAATGTATGAACTCGTGAAGGTCGAGGCAGAACGCCATGATGGAAGGGACGTAATATTGCTTGAGGTCCCCAAGGACTCAAGTATCCACGAGCCCACCCCGCGATGAAGCAAATGATCCTAGAATGACGCGTGGCAGACATATCCAATTATAATACGCACACGTTGCCATCTTTCATCAGTCGGGCCTGATCCTCGGCCTGGCCCCTGCAGCGATTCCATCTGAGCGGAGCTCTGTAAATGAACGGAATTCAGAGCAGACTGTTGGTGGATCTTGAAAGTGAGGATTATGTACATACGTGTGCAACTTTCTGAAGAGAAACGCGAGGCAGAGAAATGAAGGGGCATATTAACTGTCAAAGGCAGCGGTGCATGGGAAAACAGCGGAGCTTAGACAACCCGACTCAGTAAATAATTCGTCGAAAATCTGTTTTGGAAGTTGCAGCGTTCTCGCATTTATCATCGACTCCAACTGACGCAGAATGTCAGTCATTCTAGTGACGGGCTCGTACGATCATGAAATCAGATTTTGGGAAGCTTGGAGTGGAATTTGCTCCCGCACCATCGCAAGGTCGGGGGAATCTGGCGTGAGCACCGTCTTTTCAAACACACTGTGCAAGTTAGGTCATACCCGAGTCCGTCATTAGCAAGTAAATCGTCTGGCTATCTCTCCTGAGTAATTCAGCCCTTTTCCTCTGGTGGAGGGTCTCGTTTACGTTCCGGCTCTTAGCAAGCGTCTACTCGCTGCGGCAATCCACAAGAAAGTGTACATTTACGAAGTCGCCAGCACTTCCTCCACCCCGGTTGGTTTCCCCCCATCTCCGTAGCCTACGTATTGAAGTATGCGATCCGATAGCTGACCTGTCTCGATGCTCACACCATGAATGTCACCTCCGTTTCCTTCCACAGTGAAGGGAAATGGCTAGTTACTGGTAGTGAAGACGGCACTATCAGGATATGGGACCTCAGGTACCCATCCATTTCAAGTCTAATAGTGCCAGGGTTTTTCTTCACCTGTTGCTCCAGGAGTACACAAGTGCACCGCACTTACGATAATGGCGCCCCTGGTAGCTTCATCTTATCATATGGCTCTCTTCAGATGATGCTAACTCATACATGCTCAGTCAACGATGTTTGCGTCCATCCTAATCAAGGAGAGCTCATCTCCTGTGATCAGGCCGGATGCATCAAGCAGTGGGACCTATCTGAAAATCTCTGTTCCCATGAGCTGGTACGTCGATTTCATTTCCACTTTTCCGATTTCTTAATGCATGAGCACAAGACCCCCGCCGGCGATGTGCCTATCAGGTCTGTCAGCTTGGCTTCTGATGGATCGTGTTTGGTTGCTGGAAATAATAAGGCATGGCTCCAATACTTGGGTTGAGTTAGTGTTCATCATTCCGTAATCAGGGCAAATGCTATGTCTGGAAGATTAACGAAGAGAAATCTGAACTCCCAAGATACCAGGCCGTAACCAAGTTCAGCGCGCATAAGAAGTATATAACCCGCGTCCTTCTCAGTCCTGACGTTAGGTAAGTTATGTATCTTGAGTTCCCTTTCTGCATACCCCCGGGGCTTATGCAGATGCATTAGGTATCTCGCAACATGTTCTGCGGATACTACGGTGAAGATATGGTCCATATCTCAGAATTATGAATTGAAGCAAGAGAAAGTACTCCAAGGACATCAGCGATGGGTGTGGGACTGTGCTTTTAGCGCGGACTCTGCGTATCTGGTGACAGGTGAGAAACTGTTATCTGACTTGGCCATTTAATTGTTGTATACTGGTCAATAGCATCCTCGGATCACACTGCTCGACTCTGGGAGATGGCTTCGGGCGAGACTGTGCGACAATATAATGGGCATCACAAGGGTATGTCGAACTTCTCTTACTAAATGATCCGTTCATCGGGACAGTTCATCCAGCTGCGGTGTGTTGTGCGCTTCACGATGGGGCAGGCTGAATCCGTCTCGAGGGATACGGACACGCATCCTGGCCGTCTAGTGATCAGATGAAAATGTTAGGGAGTCATCTCGGCAATCTCCTTTCGAAATTATTAAATTATTTGCAATGTGCGACACTGTGCACTGGTTCTTCAGTTTGAACACTTGTACCAGTCCATGATCGCTGTACAGCCTCTCCAGTTCCGCGGAACTCGCGAGTCAGTGTTCTAGCTCGGAAAGTAAACATTCGCAGTTAAAATTCTATGACTCTCAGTATTGGAACAATGAGACGGTTAAGTTTAACAGAATGTTGAATGTTGAACATCGATAGGCCCTGCCTCATGGTGCATGATTACCGGAATATAGATGGTGCTCAAATGGAAACAATCGACCTTCTTGATATGCCCTGTGACCTATCAGAAGAGATCTAGGCAAGAGACAGGCGTCTTAATGCGTCACATCCACCTCCTCGGTCTACATCCACCGTATCAACCATTCACGTGTCTCCAGTAATAAGGCAACTACTCTTCAAAGTTTGGTCATCTACCAGTTGTAGTCGATGACTCCTAATATGAACGTTCAAACCTTGGTCCTTACAAACACCGCGTAGCATCTTTGGGTCATTTTCATGATACTTTGTCCCATTTTTGTACGACGTGATCTGAAGGCTGTTGTCTTCATTGTCTCGAAGTCCGTATGACGAATTTCGTATGCTATAGGCAAGAGTATTAAATCTGCCTCGTGTTCAGCTCTGGAACCGGCTTTGGGTGAGGAACTTCTCCCGTAACCTGACTGCTTCTCAGCTGCCAGGGCCAAATCTATCGTTGCCCGACGAGGCTGCAAGTGAGATCGCGGCGCATGCCAAGTCAATCGGATAAAGATATCTCTACATGTTCGCAGACCTGATGCACAACTGAGTGTTGCACTGACGAGAAGCAAAACAACTGTGGGGACCTTTAATTCGTCATCTTCTATTTTCACCCATGATTAGGGTCTTGGGGTTTAAGTCGGCTCTCCGCGGTGTGCTAGGCTGTAGCATATGATGCTGCAGTAGCCCCAATACGGTCTTGCTCTCTCGTTTGGAACATCGTCTATTACTATAGTCTCCGTCAGTTGCGGAGTCGTCTCTGTACTGCGAGACGCAACGCTGGTAAGTTCTGTTGGTAGCTGGTCCTGCCCTTCAGACTGACAAGCATGAGAACTTCAGTCCACACTCTCTTTGCAGGGCGCAGCCCTTGCCAAGCCACGCGACTGTCACACTATGTTCGGCAATTACCTGACCGTTGCATGGACTGGCATCACGCGCTGTCTCTTCTGTCGTGCACCGTGTGATACCAATCGGCATTGTTTGCGAGTTCCGAGGGCCAGGTCGGATTTCCGCCATGGCGCTCGAGGCTCAGAATGAGCTTTTGGGGCACGAAGTTCAGTATGTCCCTGTTCCATGGGCACTGAGCGCGAGGCAGTACTCTCGTGACCCTCACCTTTACTGCAAGGCATACGGGCCTTTTCTCGCGTCACCGCATGTGGAGTCCCGGGGAACCTTGTGCACAGCCCAATATTCCGGGAGTATCGCGTCCCTTACGATACTCGGAAGTAATTTCCGCCCAGACAGTGGCAGATAGGGTGTTTTGCGGGTTGGTGCAAAGGATGCTACTGTGTGTTTTTTCTTTCTTTCTTTTTCTCAGCGGACCTTGGACTTGATGGCTGATGCGTCGTTGCCTATAATTTCCGCCCTCGGACGATGGGGCCAGTGTTTTTTTATAATATTTTCTTCTTCTTTGCTGCCAATAAGGGCGTGGCGTCGATTGACATAATGCCGAGTTTTTTGATCCGGTGAGATGAATTTGTAAGCACCGTATGGAGGTCCGCCGGCATTCCGCCTCCGAGTAATCGGCCGGAGCATGCCAGTTTATCATCTTCGCTGAAAGCTTCTTCCCCCTTGGAACGCCCCCACTGCTTTTTCTATGGCATATCTAGACGTATCACACCAGCTCCCTCTGGTTTCTGAGACGTCTTCTCTAGCAGATAACGGCTTCCATGCTGTCCAACGCGATCCCGATTCTTGGGATCAATCTCTTCCCGCTGATCAAGGTCTTTATCTCGCAGAGTATGAGAAAGACGCTTGCGGTGTAGGCTTCATCTGTCATATCAAAGGGGAGCAAAGCCACAAAATCGTCTCCGATGCTCGTCAACTACTTTGCGCCATGACCCATCGTGGTGCCACTGGGGCTGACAGCCGCGATGGTGACGGCGCTGGTGTCATGACTGGTATCCCTCACTTCTTCTTCAAGCGAGAGGCTGAAAGGGAGATCGGCTGCGTTCTGCCCGAATCCGGCGAGTACGCTGTCGGAAACGTTTTCTTCAAGGCCAATGACCCTATACAACTTCAAAACTTCCAAGCGATCTTTTCCAATGTCGCTAGTGGATTGGGTCTTCGTGTGCTCGGGTGGCGCGAAGTTCCGACAGACGGTACCATCCTAGGTCCTGCTGCCAGCAGCAAGGAACCAGCGATTTACCAACCTTTCGTCGTTCTTCGTGACCACTATGGTGACGGTACTACATGTCAGAATGGTCTTTTCGATGCCAAACTGTTTGAACAACAGCTTTACGTGTTGCGCAAGCATGCCACTCATACTATGTTGGTCCATTCTCATTCATTCAAAGTAATGAATTTCGCTCAACAATGCCTCGACTTTCTTGTATATAAAGTACGGTCGCGAAGGGCTTCTACGTCTGTTCACTATCCTCCAAGAACATCGTGTATAAAGGGCAGCTTTCGCCTCCCCAAGTGTACAACTACTATCATGACCTCAATCACGTTCTGTACCGTTCTCACTTTACTTTGGTGCATTCCCGATTCTCTACAAACACATTCCCCTCATGGGATCGTGCCCAGCCAATGAGGTGGTCCGCCCACAACGGTCAGTATTGTCGTCCTCGAGAGTATCAGGTAAGGTCTAACGCACCACTTTAGGCGAGATCAACACTGTTCGTGGCAACAAGAACTGGATGAGGGCTCGTGAAGGTGTAATATCTTCGACGAGCTTCGGTGATCAGCTCGACCTTCTCTATCCCATCATCGAAACCGGGGGGTCCGATTCCGCTGCTTTCGACAACGTACTCGAGCTACTTGTCGTGAATGGTGTCGTCACCTTGCCGGAAGCCGTCATGATGCTCATCCCCGAGGCGTGGCAAGGGAACGAGCACATGGAACCCGCAAAGCGAGCATTCTATAACTGGGCTGCTTGCGTACAAGAACCTTGGGACGGCCCTGCCCTATTTACCTTCAGCGACGGCCGTTATTGCGGTGCTAATCTCGATCGTAATGGTCTCCGGCCGTGTCGTTTTGTCGTCAGCAATGAGGACATCATGGTGTGCGCCTCTGAAGTTGGTGCTGTCTTCATCCCTCCGGAGAAAGTTGTACAGAAAGGCCGTCTGAAGCCTGGTCGCATGCTTCTCGTCGACACACTCGAAGGAAGGGTCGTAGACGACAAGGAGCTCAAACGGAACACAGCCTCCAAGCAAGACTTCGCATCATGGGTCGAAACTCACATTCTACATGTTCCAAACATCATTAAGCGTGTAATTCGCAGCAATGTCTCGATCGATCCCAACATCGATGATGCACCGCTTCGCAGCGATCCGAAACTCCTCGCGTTTGGTTACACGGTTGAGCAGCTCAATCTTCTTATGCTTCCAATGGTCGAGAACGGCAAGGAAGCGTTGGGCTCCATGGGCAACGACGCACCCATAGCGGCAATGGCCACACAACCTCGGATTATTTATGACTATTTCCGTCAGCTATTCGCCCAGGTCACCAATCCACCCATTGACTCAATAAGAGAGAGCATCGTCATGTCACTTGAAGCATACGTCGGGCCCGAGGGCAATCTTCTGGAGATGAAGCCAGGACAGTGCCACCGCATTCTTCTTCCTTCCCCGTTATTGTCTCTTGAGGAAATGAATGCGATGAAAAGCCTGAAGGCCGCCTACGTTACATGGCCGTCGATCACAATCGACATCACTTTCCAGAAGGACGAAGGTATCCCCGGATATCAGCTAGCATTGCAGCGTGTCTGCAGCGAGGCAGCACAGGCTATCGAGGACGGTATCAAAGTCATCATTTTGTCCGATCGCGCCACTGGGCCTTCTCGTGTACCTCTGTCCGCGTTGGTTGCGTGTGGTGGCGTTCACCATCACCTCGTCCTGCAAAAGAAGCGTGCGAAGGTTGCATTAATGGTGGAGACAGCCGAGGCTCGCGAAGTGCACCACCTTTGCGTTCTTGTTGGATATGGGGCGGATGCCGTCTGCCCTTGGTTGATGCTTGAAACGATACACAAAGTTGGCCGAGAAGGGCTGTAAGTTGACAAAAAGTGGCTTTGTGTTTCGGCAAGACTTGACACGATTTTACAGCATCAAGGGCGGTGACAAGTCTGTCAAGGATTTGATTACCAACTACCAACACTCTGTCGACAATGGAATTCTCAAGGTTATGTCGAAGATGGGTATTTCCACTCTCCAGTCATACAAGGGAGCCCAGATCTTTGAAGCCCTTGGCCTGCACAGCGAAGTGATAGAACGTTGCTTCACTGGGACTGCGTCACGAGTTCAGGGCACGACGTTTGATTTATTAGCACTCGATGCCTTCGACCTTCACGAACGTGGCTGGCCTTCCCGAGAGACCATTTTACCCTCTGGTATGCCTGAGTCAGGCGAGTACCACTGGCGGGATGGTGGCGAGGCGCACATCAACGATCCTGCAGGCATCGCCAGTTTGCAGGATGCCGTCAGGGAGAAGAACCTAGCTGCGTATGATGCGTATGCGAGCAACGCCAACGAGCAAGCCAAGCGCATCCACTTGCGTGGCCTACTTGATTTCCGGCTAGAAACTGCGACGCCTATTCCTATTGAGCAAGTCGAGCCCTGGAATGAGATTGTCCGGCGTTTTGTTACAGGAGCTATGTCTTACGGATCGATTTCTATGGAGGCCCACTCTACCCTAGCCGTCGCTATGAATCGACTTGGCGGCAAGTCGAACACCGGCGAAGGTGGGGAGGATGCGGAAAGGTCGCAAGTCCTCCCTAACGGTGATACGATGCGATCCGCAATCAAACAGGTTGCCTCAGGTCGCTTCGGCGTTACGTCCAACTACCTGGCTGATGCAGACGAATTACAAATCAAGATGGCGCAAGGCGCAAAGCCTGGCGAAGGTGGCGAGCTCCCGGGTCATAAGGTTTCAGTCTCGATTGCTCGCACTCGCCACTCGACTGCTGGTGTTGGCCTAATTTCACCCCCTCCCCATCATGATATATACTCCATCGAGGACCTTAAGCAGCTTATCTACGATCTGAAGTGTTCGAATCCTCGCGCACGCGTCTCGGTGAAACTTGTCTCGGAAGTCGGTGTGGGCATCGTCGCCAGCGGCGTCGCAAAAGCCAAAGCAGATCATATCCTGATCTCTGGTCACGACGGCGGCACCGGTGCCTCTCGCTGGACTAGTATCAAGTATGCTGGTTTACCTTGGGAACTTGGCCTCGCAGAAACACACCAAACTCTTGTTCTGAACGATCTCCGGGGTCGCGTAACCGTCCAAACGGATGGTCAGCTTCGGACCGGTCGTGATATAGCAATTGCTTGCTTGCTTGGTGCAGAGGAGTGGGGGTTTGCCACGACGCCTCTCATTGCAATGGGTTGCATTATGATGCGCAAGTGTCATTGTAAGTCTTCTTTTTTCTGTGTTCAGTACCCCTTGCCTACTATCGCCTCACAGTGAATACCTGTCCTGTTGGTATCGCTACTCAGGATCCTCAACTTCGGGCAAAATTCGCTGGTCAGCCTGAACAGGTTATCAACTTTTTCTACTACCTCGCGGAGGAACTTCGTACAATCATGGCGAAGCTCGGGTTCCGCACTATCAACGAGATGGTTGGGCGCGCTGACATGCTGAAAATCGACGAGAAACTCCGCACGACCAAGACGGCTCACCTTGATCTCTCCGCCGTGCTTAAGCCCGCATGGCAGATGCGCCCTGGCGCCGCCACGTACCGTGTTCGTCAGCAGGACCACAAGCTTTACATCCGCCTCGACAACAAATTTATTGACGAATCAGAGCCCGCGCTCACCAAGGGTCTTCCTGTTCACATCGAGTGCGAAGTGACGAACACCGACCGTGCTCTGGGCACCTCTCTGTCTCACCGTGTCTCCAAACTGTATGGCGAAGATGGCTTGCCCAAGGATACTATCCACATTCGCATGCGTGGGTCTGCTGGTCAATCCTGTGGCGCATTCCTCGCTCCCGGGATCACAATCGAGCTGGAAGGTGACGCTAATGATTACGTTGGCAAAGGCCTGTCCGGGGGACGCCTTATCGTGTACCCACCAAGACAGTCGACATTTAAAGCAGAAGAAAATATCATTATAGGCAACGTCTGCTTATACGGCGCGACGTCAGGTGAAGCATTCATCCGAGGTATCGCTGCAGAGCGCTTTGCTGTTCGAAACTCTGGTGCGCACGCCGTTGTTGAAGGTACTGGAGATCACGGCTGCGAATATATGACTGGCGGACGAGTTGTCGTTCTTGGCAATACCGGTCGTAATTTCGCTGCCGGAATGAGCGGAGGAATAGCTTACGTTCTCGACACAGCTCATACATTCTCTTCCAAGGTTAACATGGAGATGGTAGAACTCGGCAAAGTCACGGATCCTAAAGAGATTGCCTCTCTTCGTAGTCTCATCGAGGACCATCGTCACTATACAGGCTCAGAGGTCGCCAACCGCGTTCTGCACGACTTCCACCATCTCCTTCCTCTTTTCGTCCGGGTCATGCCTCTGGATTACAAACGTGTCCTGGAAGAGCAGGCTGCGAGAGAGAAGGAAGAAAAGATACGCTTAAACGTTGTTGATCTTGTTCCTTCCCGAACAGCCAGCCAGGTCGATCTCGCTTCGGAGGGCCTCGAAGATATTCTACTCCCCAAGGAACCTATTCCGAACGCTCCTAACCTCTTCAAACGCCATGAACCTTCGGTCGGTGACATAGAGGATTCCCTCGTTGACGAATCGACTACCAAGCAACGACTTCACAAATTGGATAAAGGTCGCGGGTTTATGAAGTACCAGCGACTCAACGAGGCATACAGACCTCCTCGGAAGCGAGTCAAAGACTGGAAGGAGATATCTACCCGTCTTACGGAAAGCGAGCTCAAGTATCAATCTGCTCGATGTATGGACTGCGGTGTTCCATTCTGTCAGTCAGACACTGGGTGTCCGATTTCTAATATCATTCCCAAATGGAACGATCTGCTCTTCAAGGGTCAGTGGAAAGATGCACTGAATCGGCTCCTTATGACGAACAACTTCCCCGAGTTCACGGGACGTGTCTGCCCTGCTCCGTGCGAGGGTGCATGTGTTTTGGGAATCAATGAGCAGCCTGTTGGTATCAAGAGCATTGAGTGTGCTATTATTGACAAGGTGAGGTTGCCTTGACCATGGACGATTTGTTTGCACGCTGAGCATCGTAAACCAGGGCTTTGAGATGGGGTGGATGGCTCCCGACCCACCGTCGTTCCGCACGGGAAAAAAGATTGCCATCATCGGATCTGGGCCCGCCGGCCTTGCTTGCGCTGACCAACTGAACAAGGCCGGGCATTTCGTTTGTGTATATGACCGCAATGATCGCATGGGTGGGCTTTTGATGTATGGCATCCCTAAGTAAGTGATATTAATACACGCCCTTGCATTGCTGAGCAATTTTTAGCATGAAACTTGACAAGGCGGTTGTTCAGCGGCGGCTGGATCTCATGACTGCCGAGGGTATTGTAAGCACCTTGAATTTGATTTCCCCTCGCTGTCACTGATGTCATATAAGACGTTCGTGCCAAATGCCCATGTCGGCGTTAATGTCGACGCGGTTGCCTTGCATGAAGAGAACGATGCTGTCGTCGTCTGTACTGGCGCAACTTGGCCGCGAGACCTGAAGCTTCCCAACCGAAATGTCGACGGTATCCACTTCGCTATGGAATTCCTCCAGGTAGGCTGGTTTCCGTTTTGGACATTCCATTATTGATTTCGTTTTAGCTGAATACAAAATCACTTTTGGACTCTGAGTTGAAAAACGGCACTTACATCGATGCCAGAGGAAAAGACGTCATCGTGATTGGCGGCGGTGATACTGGTAATGATTGTATTGGTACAGCCATGCGCCATGGCGCGAAGTCTGTGACAAACTTCGAGTTGTTGCCCAAGCCACCCGGTTCCCGAGGAAGGGACAATCCATGGCCACAATGGCCTCGGTAGGTTATATTGTCCTTTGGTTATGCGGGATGCTGACTGTGTGTGTGCAATGTAGGATATTCAAAACCGATTATGGGCACACTGAAGTTGCGGCTCATTTTGGCACTGGTGAGTAATATACGTTACTGCATATCCATAACTGAAGTTGTCTTGAGACCCCCGTGAATACTGCATTTCTACCAAAGAGTTCGTCTTGGACGACAATGGGAAGTTGAAAGGATTGAAAACCGGTGTGTATCTTGCTTGCGTGGACATCCGGCTCTCGTCTGACTGAGCCGTGACCGCCCCAGTTCGCGTTGAGTGGACCAAAGATTCTGGAGGTCGCTGGAAGATGGAGGAAGTTCCTGGTTCGGAGAAATTCTTCCCAGCCCAGCTAGTCTTCCTTGCTCTCGGTTTCCTCGGGCCTCAGGCCGAAGTAATCAACGCTCTCGGAGTGAAACAGGACGGACGCTCGAATGTCCAAACTCCCAACAAAGTATGTATGATCACTAGCCATTTGAGTAGAGTTGACACCCCTTTTAGGAGTACGCGACAAATGTCGAGGGCATTTTTGCCGCTGGGGACTGTCGCCGTGGACAATCTCTTATTGTTTGGGGTATTAAGTAAGCAGTTCCGAGAGGCATCTATTCCAGATACTCAAGATTGAATATCTTTAGTGAGGGTCGTGGGGCGGCCGCGGAAGTGGATGCGTGGCTCAGCAACGGGTCCACCCGGTTGCCCAGTGCGGGTGGTATCAAAGCTAGGGCAAGTATACATTAGACTTGCGCGGTGATCTTGGCTAAATTATGGTTTGAACAACACAGACGTTTGTGCCACCCCCGAGTACGTTGCCCAACAATCCGAAAGTCGAAATGTGACTGGGAAGGAGCGCTGGTCGTGAGAGAACGTGCAATTGAAGCACCGGGCTGGCGTCATATAGAAGTCATTGCGTTTTGAAAGAGCTGATCAAGGTAGATACTGGTTCTTGGTTGAGTTCTTTGCCTTTTCCTGAGCAATCGTTGCAAGTTTGGTTGTCATATCATGGTGGTGTGGCTCAGTAATTTAACTTCATGTTGTACCTCTGCGGCGTCGAAGCATCAATTAGGCTTTATTGTCATCGCTTACCTTTCATCCCATTGCAACTCGAGTTCCAAGTTCACGTTCAACGTTCAGGATATCCCGTTTTGACCGAATTCATCGGAAGAGTGTGATGACACAACTGAAGTCTCGAGGTACCTATGATACAAGTATTGTCCACAGACACAGTGGAGAGCAGCATTACCAATTAAGCATAAGAAAATACTACATCCTTATGATGTGCACAACTAAATCATCCTTGGATTCGTTAGACGTATAGCACCCCTCTATTCTTCGTAAATGCGAACAAAACCCTTGCCCCACTTTTCCATCACGGCGCAGCCTCCCTCGGTTGGTTGTGTGAAGGCGACTTGGCCTTTGGTGGGGTCAAGGGGACAGCCATGTATAAAATTAGCGGCAGCAGCAGAGAGTAAATGAGTCGCGATGCCTTGGCGCCGATGCGCCGAGGGGACGAATAGTCGGGGTATTCCGAGTGGAGTGGGTAATGGGCTGGGGTGACAAAACAGTCCAGAACTCGTATCGACAGCTACGAGGGATTGCATGCGGGAGGGGGAAATATTAGAGTTGCCACGACGGTCTTGCGCATCGACTGAGATGGTGGCCTCCGACGTAGCGATTGCCATGGCGGTTGAGATACGTTGAGCAATGACACAGCCCACTATCTTCTCCCGGTGCGTATTTGATGTTGGAGGGAGCAGAAAGAGGTATGCTTTGGAGCATTTGAGGATTGACTCTGTTAATGGCGGGGACGCAAGTGCTAAATTGATGGTTTCCAGCAAATGAGCGAGCTGGGTGTTCGTCAGCATGGAGAAGCCGGATGCTATCGTGAGCCGACCTTTGTTCCGATCTTTCCACCCACATTCGCGGGGAAGCAGATGATGCGCCCCTTTGTGCCGTCTCTGAGCTTGACGCTGGTGGCAACTTCATCCACGCTGGCTTTGAGAACCTCGCGTTCCTCTTCTTTTCCCCATTCCATGCCCCTTTGAACTCGGCCGCAGTGAGAACGGTGTAGCGCCTCGTCGTCTGGGGCACCCCTTGTGTAGGAAAGACCGCAAAGCGAGCAGGTCCTCAGAACGGAGGAGTCGAGTGCAAAATGGAGCTGTGTCAGGGACTGTTGATTGCTCCGCGGTGCTGCTGGCTTGCGTTTTGAGGGGGCGAGACGCTTCCTGGGCGGAGGGAGAGTTTCACTGGGGGTATCTGTGGTGGGCCGCCTGAGTGTGCGGACAGCGTATGTCCGGGTCATGATGGAAGTTGCAATCATCAAGCGGAACGCGTCCGGATCACATGCTGGGCCGTCGCGGTCACGTGCAGCTTATTTACATAATTCGTGATCCAAATTGAACTTTGTGGTCTCCCACGTCACGGTCAATGTCATCCCGCGGCCGCCCGAGAGACTGCTGGCACAACTCACCGACTGACCAGAACCCTTCCCCCTCCGGAGCCAGTCATACATTCCCTTGCAACGAGGCTCCAACCTCACCCCAAACACCCTCATCATCTTACTATTAATACTCATTTTGATCCCTGTTCGGCCGAGTTTTAGATCCAACCCGGCGACAGCCCTTCGTTGACCTCAAAACATGTCTCACAGTCATGGGGCACAAGGTTCCCCCCACATTCCTTACGACCCTCTTCCCCTGACACACGATCCGCGACACACCGTCTATCACGACACCCCTTCTCCTCTCGCTTCCAGCTTTGAAACGCCCCCCGTCGAACTGACCACCTTCCCAGAAGGCATGGCCCAAGGTGCAACACCTCCGCGTTTCCCCGGAGCCCGCTACCTCGAAGGCAACGAGTACCGCGATTCGTTCGCATCGCACGAAACGTTTCACAGCGCACCCTCTGCACTCAACTCCTCTGTCTATGCGCTTCAATCCGATTCTGCTGGTGCAGAATTCGTCGGGTACCACGATGACCCGGATATTGGCTCCCCTGATCCTGCCGGACCCCATCGTTATCTTGAGGAGAAACGGTCGGCCTATTTCTCACCGCGTTTCAAGTCAAGACGCGGTATCATTATCCTGGCATCCGTCGCTGCAGCGATTATCGTCCTCATTGCAGTTGTCTTATCTGTATACTTCACGGTTATCAAGCCAAAGTCAAACAACGCCGCAGCAAGTCCCGCGAGTACAACATCAACCGGGACTGGCAGTGGCAGTGGCAGCATTGCCGTAGTCACGGGTGGAAACGGTAGCACCATCACTACTGAAAATGGAACCTTCACCTACATCAATCCGTTTGGCGGTATATGGTACTGGGATCCGAATGATCCGTTTAACAACAATGCCCAACCGAATTCCTGGACACCCCCCCTTAATCAGACGTTTAAATTTGGTACCGATAAGATATTCGGGTATGTCATTTTCGACGACGTTTCATTTTCCTCGCCTGACGAGTATTTGCCACTACAGCGTCAACCTCGGCGGTTGGCTTGTTACAGAACCAGTGAGTTTTCGATATCCTCGGCGCAGTTTTAGCTAACATCTTGTCTGCAGTTTATGCAAGTGTCCCCTTTGCATTCAATTTACCCTGCACAATTAACATCATTGGTACAGTGTACCTGCCCTCTATGAGAAGTACCAGAACACGTCACCTCAGGCCGTCGACGAATGGACCTTGAGTCAAGCCATGGCAGCCGATACTGCCAGCGGAGGTCTCAGTCAGTTAGAGGCTCACTATCAGTCGTTTATCGTAGGAGATCGTCTTTCAAAATGGGTGTTTTGCCGTTTCTTACCCTCTTGGTAGACAGAGCAGGATTTTGCGGAAATTGCAGGTGCTGGGCTCAACTTTGTCAGAATCCCTCTTCCGTATTGGGCCATTGAGACTCGTACTGGCGAACCTTTCCTCGCCAAAACGTCTTGGCAGTAAGTTTCGCAAAAAAAAAGCATACTTGTCTTGGGTTGATAAATCAAAGATACTTCCTCAAGGCGATCCAGTGGGCTCGTAAATATGGCATTCGCATCAATCTTGACTTCCACGCCCTCCCTGGCAGTCAGAATGGCTGGAACCACTCCGGAAAGCTCGGCTCTGTTAACGTGCTTAATGGACCGATGGGATTAGCAAATGCACAACGATCCTTGGATTATATCCGGATAATTGCCGAATTCATCTCCCAGCCTGAGTATCGTGACGTTGTGGTTATGTTCGGAATCACCAACGAACCTCAAGGAACTATGGTTGGTCAAGATGCACTATCCAGATAGTTGGTGTTGTTTTCTGCTGAACATCACGAGTGTGTACGACTGATATTTTTTTTTAGCTATCTCCAGGCATACCAAAACGTCCGAACAGCGTCTGGTATAGGGGAAGGGAATGGACCCTATGTATCGTTCCATGATGGTTTCTTTTCGTTTTCGGAGTGGGCTGGTTTCCTGCCTAATGCCGACCGCATTGCTCTCGATGATCATCCTTATATCTGTTTCGATAGTCAGTCTGATGCCCCAATGTCGTCATATGCTCAGACGCCTTGCAACACTTGGGCCTCGAATTTCAATACGTCAATGGCTGCTTTCGGTCTCTCAGGTGCAGGTGAATTCAGCAATGCTGTCACGGATTGCGGATTATGGGTCAATGGCGTGGGTCTCGGCACACGTTACGAGGGGACTTACGCCGGTAACTGGCCTGTCATAGGTAGTTGCACTCCTTGGACTGACTGGCAAACTTGGAACACCACGATGAAGACGGGCATCATGAATTTCGCCATGGCAAGTATGGATGCTCTCCAAGTAGGTGTTTTCATGTTGCGCTCGAGTTACCCCGTCATGAACCACGCATGATAGAATTGGTTTTTTTGGACCTGGAAAATTGGTGCTTCTTCAGATACCGGTGTCGTCGAATCGCCGCAATGGTCGTATTCCCTTGGGTTACAAAATGGCTGGATGCCCCTTGATCCCCGCACAGCTTCCGGAATATGTGCCAATAAAGGTATATGGAGTCCACCACTCCAGCCCTGGCAAACAGGTGGAACAGGTGCTGGTCAAATCCCAGCCTCTGTCACTCAGGAGTACGCCTGGCCACCCGCCACTATCAGCAATGCTGGAGCGGTGACTTCACTCCCCTCCTACACACCTACTGGCACTGTCGCCACGTTGCCACCCCCCATCTTCACTGTCAGCTCTGGCAAGTCTGTCACAACCGCAAACGCAGGGAAGGGATGGCAGAATCCCTCTGACAATGCTGGAGAGATGGTTGCCATTGCGACATGTAGCTATCTTGATCCTTGGATTGGTCCGAGTGCAGCGCCTCCTTCACCTCTGTGCCAGAGTGCAAAGGCTGCCCGGGCCGTTGCTAGGTCTATGATCACTCCTTCCCCTCGAGTGTCGTGGTGATTCTCACAGGGTTTTTACCTTTGGACATTACCTTTGGGTAGATTTTATTGGTGGTTGATTGTTGGACGCTCGGCCTTGAATTTGGGATTTCCTCACGCTTTGAATCATCCTTCGCGATACCCACGAACTCTTGGGCGAATACTACCTTATACTCCAATATCCCTGAATCAACTTGGATGATTTTATATACCTGAGTAGATATCCCGATGTACTTTATTACTTAAAGATGCAGCACAATTGACTGGCGCCAGCTACCAGTCAGTCCCAGTTGTTGGACGACTGGCAAGCCCACGGGGAATCGAATCGATCATGGATTAGTGTTCCCCGCTTGTGGTGGCGTAGCGATCTTCAAGATCCTCCTGCCCGCCGAAGCCACCTTCAAAATCATGCTCGGCACTTGGAACGATGTTGAGGCTGGTGCCCTCTTTCTGAGCACGACTTGTGGCAGAAAGTTGGGCCTGCTCCTTGTTTGCAAGTGGTCCAGGTCAGTCTGTCAGCATGAACAGAGAGATGGCACCGCAGGCGACCACGATGACGGGGTTCACCTTTTCGTGCACATATTTCGCTTCTTCCCCTCGTTCCTTGGATGTCCATGTGTTGTCCTAGACGGTAACGAGCACAAGTGTCATGAGCCTGTGGCGGGGGTATCTCAGACAAGCCACACTTCGTACTTGTGTCCCAGCCATGTGGATGGTAACCGAAACGAAAGATGACGACGATATATGAGTTTCCAGCGGAGGGGGAGGGGCCGTCCGACTTCCAACAACGTTTTTGGGGCGCGCCACACGTGCTGTTTCATACTTAACAAGGGTGCTCATCTAGTAACTGGAGATTACACCAGCTTCCGGTCACCCGCAGTTGACAGCAATGCTCGTCCCCGCGGACTCATGATTGTTTTCTGGTTGACACGTGTGTTCTGGTGTCAGAATTGAAGAGAGGTGTCGTGCCCTTGAACAAATGACAATATGATGTAGTTATTCCCGAGCATAAGAATCCGATCCAACCGAGTATGAAATTGTCGCCACATCATGACAGTCCTGCTGCCACGCTAATGGTACAAAATAGCGAACATCGTGACGAATATGTACCGAGGACATGTATGACCATGTACACATCAAGGAGTGTGACGTCGCCAAACCAGGGCCAATGGTAACGTTCGTAAATAATCATAAGCCTACAAGAGAAATCCCCCTTCAAGATGATAGCACAGCTATCGGGTTACTGAAAACCCGTCTTGGCGGGTGCCCACGTCGAGTGGTAAGCTTGAGTGTAGACTGGGAAATTTTAGCACACGACCAGACCGCTTCCCCCGGGGATCGAGGTGGACGAGTATCCTGATGGAGTGACATGCGGCGATGTGGTCGAGGTATCAATGAATTATGAGCGGGGTATTTTCTAGGGAATATTGGCTGTGATGTATCGGTGGGCAAGCAAGCATGCGACGACCGCAGCGAGGAGAATGTAGAACGGGCCTTTGTCCCAAAACGAGAAGCAATGGACACAGAACTGAGTGTCGAGCCGCATAGCGTTTTCAGGTCGCTGGAGCTCTTAGGCAGAGCATTACCCAAATCCACTAGAGTACGGAGTGAAGAGCGAGAGGACAAGCTGGATAACAGTGGGGTCGGGGTGGCAAGCATGCCAAGCTCGTATGAAGCCTAGAGAACCTATTAATTACGTGTTGGAACCACTAGCGAATTCAATACAAACCTTTGAAAGTCCTAACGAGGAGATCGAAGGGAAATGTGCCGGGCCGTGATCACCATCACGGAAGGCACGGCGAAGGTCTCTGACGCCTGAAACACGTCTTAACTTGGACGCTTGAGCTACCGGTGGTGCTTCAACGACTTTGCGAGGCTCGTGTTCGTTCACGTCAACGACATCTTCACATGTAGCAGGTATTGACATGATTACGGAAGCGATACGGGCGCGAAGCCTCTGTGTGCGCTCAGCAGTCATCCGGCCAGGCTCATGCAGCGGGTAGAAAAAGGAAGATTGACGCGACTCTGACAGTCGAGTAGGATGGTCAGATTCTGAACATGCGCAATTGGCATCAGTCAAGAGCCAGTTCGCAGATAGTGATGGAGAAACACACGAGAGAGTAGTGTTGCAGATGACGCGCTACGTTGATCCAGATCAATATCAAGAGTGATGTCACTCAAGGGGTCCAGAAGATCAACATTATCGAGATTGGCTTGCGAGGAACAACCATAGGGTGGCAGTGAGGTTGAACTACATATCCTGGGATGCCGTGTCCGTGTAGATGGACCGGCGCGTTGTGCAGATGAAGAGTCCAGCAGACAACGCTGCTCGCGAGGTCGAATAGCTGGGAAGTCGTTCTGGTACGACATTTCTTTCTTATGAACAGAGTAGTTGGTAGTGGTACAGGTTGATGTTTGTCTGGCTGAGGGTGTGAACGTAAAGTTGAATTCACTGTTCGGCTATAATTTTAAAGCGGCCATCATGGGGGCTGATGAACCTGGGAATTCGGAGAGCTCCATGACCCATCAGACCGTTGAAAAGGGCCCGCCGTATTCTGCGAAAGGGTGGTATGGTGTTAGGACTCAGAGTCATGGCACATCACCTGGTACAAGTCGGTGAGACGAATAGGTTCAACTTGCTTTTGGTGTGCGTCCCGGCGAGGCTGAAGTGCTGATGGGCCAAATAAGAGTGGTTAACACTTACATGCTGTGCAGTGCACCTCTAGCTAGAGCACACATCCACCCCTTAAGTATCATGTACACCATCATGCACACCATCCCTCCTCCTAGAACAATTCTTGCACTAGCTCAGTCGCGCCCCCAGTTCAATCGCTCCGTATTCCGTGTCTCATCTTACACCTCTGTACATCCGTTACGTGCTTCGGTGCTGCTTCGCTCACCTTTATCACGGCCGCAGTGGGGTCAACAGCAATTCTCCACATCGTCTCGTCTGCAGGTCCAATATGCGCGATTCTCTAATGGGTACACCCACTACAGTCGTCGCCCTAATCGGGACAAGGTTGCAAAGATACTAGTATTCGTCACCGCTGCGGGTGTGGTGTATTATGTCGCGCAGTACGTCGACAAATGCCGTCACGTTTGTGCTGTTCACGAACTTTCCTTCTAATAGTCTCGAGCAAGTGCCAGAAACGGGCAGATGGAGGTTTATGGACATAAGTCCAAAGTTTGAAGCCAAGCTAGAGAATGCCTCCTATGCGTCGCTGCTATCAGAATTTGAAGGCAAGATCCTGCCTGCTCACCATCCCATAACGCACCATGTCCATCGGGTCGTCTCCGACCTCTTGGAGGCTTCCGACCTCGGTACCCTACACTCTAGCAATCCTAGGAAGTCACCCGCAGATGATGACGGTTCTTGGCACGACGATCCTTTTGCTGCCGCACGCCCCCAGGACCATCATACCTCTCCAGGCGGAGGCGTAAAGGAATGGAACCTGCTTGTTGTCAACGACCCCAAGATTGTCAATGCTTTAGCTAGCTTCGGTATGTAATACATTGGGGCACTGTCACATTCACTGACTACCCCTTTCTTCAGGTACGATCGTCGTTTTCACTGGAATTTTGCCCGTTTGTAGGAACGAAGCAGGATTAGCAGCTGTTGTTGGTCATGGTACGTATTTCTGTTTTTCTGCTTCCTGAAACCTATCTTGAATTTCGGTCCAGAAATAGGGCACGCTGGTACTATGCTCTTCGTCCTCCCGTGAACAATGTTGATGTGTTTTAAGTTGCACGTCACGCATCTGAACGTTATTCGTCCTCCAAGGTACTCATATTGTTGGCAATCTTGTTACAAGCAGTCGGCGTCGACTTTGGCGTGACTAGGATGTTGAATTATCTCCTATTTAAACTACCTAATTCGAGAACGCAGGAATTGGAAGGTAAGAATGGTGTTTCTGACGGGCAGTCCAACTTGTCGAGCTAACCGGGAATAATAGCTGATACGCTTGGCATGCGCATCGCTGCGAAAGCGTGTTACGACCCTCAGTCTGCGGTGGAGTGAATTTCTTCTTCGTCTTCGCTATCACGGTCTCTTCACGCCACGATTACAGGATGCATACGCGCTTGGCGAGAGCCAGCGAGGGTGGTGGCATGGGTCCTAATTTTGAGCTCCTACGCACACATCCAATTCCAGAGCGTCGCATCAAGGTGAGCACAGTCGTATAGCTTGTTGTCGGACGTATATAAGAGCTTCATTTTGCAGCACCTCGAAGAACTCGTCCCTGAAGCGTACGAGATACGCGCCGCCAGCCCCCGATGTGCTGGTATCCGTGAATCCATTGAACAGTTTCTTGGAGGCATGAGTCGTTGGAGTTAATAACTCTTTGCAGCATGATGATGCGACTTGAGTGAATGTGACATCGGTGCCTTCGATACTGCTATGTCTGTGCTTGGTTTCATGCAGGCTATCCACTAGTGCCAGGAGACTAACGAGGAAAAAAAAACAGGGTCCAAGAACATAGACGCAGATTAAGATCACAATAAGTACATGAACGAGTTGATCAAGACAAATGACAATAACAGCCCATGAGAACCAAACGAAGAACGATGTGATACCTGTTCCCCCGAAGCATAATGTGAACCCGATGCGAGAGTACTATATCCACATAAACCTGAGCCGTTGAGATCGCTCATGGGGATAAGGACGAGTGGAAAACCACCCTGACCATACTCTGCATCGATCGTGCCGTTGCTACCCACGGGCCACTGGGCGCAAGTGAGAATGCTACACGATGATCACACATTAGTATGCAGGGGTTGCGCCGAGCAGTACTCACTTGATGAGAGGTGTACTCGGTGGGTAGGGCGTGTACACCGCAACGCTCGAGTTCTTGGGCTAGTAATGATGCCTCAAAACTCGGATTTGCAGTATCATCCTCACAGACACACCGGAGATCCAATGTTCGTCAAGATTGAGATCACGTTGCCTTTTGAGATGGCAAT
>JBBPQD010000094.1:0-20791 GCA_038092355.1 Caloboletus inedulis
GGATCAAGGTGCGGAACAGAAGTGTAGGACGACTCGTCGGAGGGAAATAAACGAGTTGGCTATGCGATTAGGTGTTGGGGGAATCGGAGGTGTGTTAGAGGCTGGTGCAAAGGACGTAGCCGACAGCGCCTCGACGAAGGGAGTAGAGGTTAGTGCAAAAATCGACCAAATTGCGAAGGATTCAGAACCAAATTACGGTGAGCTCGAAGCAGACGCGGAGATCATCGGATCCTCTGCTGACGCTGAACACCAACCCAACATTGACGCACCTTCGTCGACTGGCACACAACATCCCGAGGAGCACGAGATGTGGGAAGACTGGAGCACACGCGTCGAACCTTGGTCTTCGATACGTCAGATTGCAGATCGAGCGGTTGGAAGTGTCGTCTCCTCTTCCATTATCTCCCCTGCCATGTCTCCCTCCACGACATCCAAGACGCTTGGCGCAACCCTCGAACCGACTTCCGTACCTTGGTCCGCGATACATCGCGCCTGGGTAGCACAACACTCTTCGCGCCATCTCCGTCGGACCTGGTCAAAAGATGCACGTGTCCGTGTTCCTCGCGAAAGCCAACCTGACGATGCCACCGAGGACGAATTAGATGCGCTTGAGCTCGAGGATGGCGAAGAAGGCAGGCCAATAGATGAGGTGGTGGAAAAGGTCAAACAAGACGAAGATCTTGATCCTCATGAAAAGCGGCTATTGGGTTGCATCGTTGATCCCGGTAAGTCGCTTTCGTTGGATTCGATGGTGGATGCACGCATGAATACTGATGCAACTTGGACTAGCTACTCTCTCGACGACCTTTGCACAGGTTCATCTTCCTCCGCATACGATCGACTCTGTGAGGACTCTGGTTTCGCTTCCGCTTCTTTATCCTGCAGCTTTTCAAACGGGCATCCTGAAAGAACATGCCATGACTGGATGTCTTCTGTTTGGACCTCCGGGAACTGGTAAGACCCTCGTGGTGCGGGCTCTCGCGAAGGAGGCGGGCTGCAGGATGCTGATGATCTCACCGTCCGACGTTATGGACATGGTATGCCTCCTTCCTTGTGGCTCTGCTTGTTCCATTTCTGATTATCCCCGGCTTAATTCAGTACGTCGGCGAAGGTGAGAAGCTCGTTAAAGCAGTCTTTAGCCTTGCTCGCCGCCTGTCCCCTTGTGTCGTGTTCCTCGATGAAATCGATGCACTTTTCGGGGCTCGGTCGTCTGCTCGCGACTCAGGTGGTGCCATGGCGCATCGCGGGGTCATCACTGAGTTTATGCAGGAGATGGACGGACTGAAGAGTCAATCGGGTGTGGAGGAGAGAGTCGTGGTTATCGGCGCTACCAACAGGCCTTTCGATCTCGACGATGCAGTATTGCGGAGATTACCCCGGAGGTTACTGGTGGACCTGCCTGGGGAGAAAGAAAGGGAGGGTGAGTAGTATCTTGGTGTTATTTTGTAGCAAAAGGCACCCTAACGTTATCATGTTCCAGGCATTCTGCGTATTCTGTTGCGGGACGAGACGTTGGCGTCAGATGTCGATGTGAAGGCATTGGCTAGACAGACTGAAAGCTTCTCAGGATCGGATTTGAAACGTGCGTTTGGCTTTTTGCTTGCCAACATGTCTTTCTAACACTGGACTCCTAATTAAAGACTTGTGTGTCTCTGCTGTTCTTGATGCAGTCAAGGAGGGGATCAGCGTGCCATGGAAATCGTCACCGGAATTTTCTACGCGAGACACCCTAACAAACGACTCGGAGGCTTCTGCCTCGGATTCACTCCCTGCTCATTCTCGAACCATCCACCTCAGACAATTTACCAAAGCACTTCAAGAGATTACTCCTTCGAGCTCTGAATCTTTAGGTTCCTTGGCGGACTTGCGCAAATGGAATGAACAATTTGGTGAGGGCCAGAGAGAGAAACGACGTATACAAGTCTGGGGGAAGGGGAAGTTCGGGTTTGTGGATACCTCGCTCGGGACAGGGCAGGATGAGGGCCGCGTTGCGGATCCCCACGCGATGGCACGGAGAGTCATGTCAATAGGCGAATAATACTACAGTACTTGTTAATTGGGGTAAAAGTTCGCCTAGCCCATACATAGAGAATATCCAGTAGGGCCCCATCAGCGTTAGCGCGTCCTCGTAGAATGACGGCGTGCGTTAGCTTGAGACTTGCGGGGAGCCTCGTCTGCATCTTCCTCGTCCTGGTCAACATCCATTGTGACGGCTTTTTTGCCACGTCGTTGAGATTGCCTGGGCTGAAATGGCTCAGGCTCATCTTTGTCCACCCTCATCTCATCATCATCATCATCATCATCATCATCATCATCATCATCACTTGCCATTGTGCTCTTCCTACGTGTACGCCGACCTTCATCTTGACCATCTTGGACAGCAGCCTCGCCTACAGGCCTGAGGTTCTTTGCATCTTGTGGCCAGTCCGTCCCACAAGTAGGACACTGCGCGCGACGGGCACGAAGCTTTCTAAAGCAATGAAAATGAATCCTTGTTTTGCAGTTTGGAGTATTGCAACTGGCACCACGTGTGACGATCTGAGGACGATGGACGTGAAGTCGGGTGAATCCAAGGTAAGAAGAACCCTACCTCCATGCAGATCGTGCATTCCAGACACTCTTCGGGATAATTTGACTTGAGGTAGGGTAAGAGCTCGAGAAGCGCACGCGTTGAGAGTGAATACCGTGCACGTCTAGGGAAGGTTCAGCACCGAGAAAGAGGGATAGAATACGGGGGGCCGCTCAACTTGCTCTTTAGTAGCCATCCTTTGGCTACGAGACTGCCCAGGACGGCCTCGGCCTGAGACTTGGTCATGTTTGATTTGAGTGAGCTTACTTCGCGGAGGGCAGCGAGTGACGACACGGAGTATCCTTCACGCGGTGCGAGCATGATTTGTTCAACCTGTCGTGGTCCGGTCAGACAACTGGTCATCTTGACCGCTGTCCTAGCTGGATCACGTACCACTGCCTTGAAGTAAGCAATCTCGAGGGGCGTGTAATCCGTGGCCATCTGGGAAACCTCGTCATCTTTTGTATTTACCTTTATAAGGAGAACCGGAAGGTCAGCGCAAGCAAAATGCGCGATGCAGATAGGGTCACGCACCACGGCGTACATCTCTCTCCCGGTGTGCTCGTCCGTTAAATGACGAAATTCGAGGTCAAGGGGATTGAGAGCAGTGTTGATATCGGAGACAAATTTGTCCCATGCTTGTCTGCTGTCGTCGAACTGTATGCCGAGCGAGGGATCGGCAGCTTGGGGCGAAGGAGGAGGTCAGCGACATAGGGTAACTCGTCAAGGCTCTGATTGAAACCTTTGACCGCATCTATGCACTTTTCCCAGAGGACTTGTGCGTGCTTGACAGAAAGAATTCCGCGAGAAAAGACTGCTTGGAGGAACAGACGCCGGACGTCGTTTGAGTGGACAGTCATAGTCAGGAGTCAAGACGCGTGTAATGAAGTTGCGCGAGTCGCGTCGCGTTTAATCTCCCAGACATCGCGACAGCCAGAAATGACCACACTTCTATCGACATGATGAGTATTGTGTTCCCAGGAACCTCAGTCGACTCTTCCGGGTCCAATAGGTACATTGACGTCGGTGAATTGAGATTAATTGCTGTCCTCATGGCTTTCGAACAACCCTCGGACACCAATGTTGCGCGAGTCCCACTCTGCTCCCGGGCCGTTTCGCGGGGATTGAGACTTCTGACGAAAGACAAAAAAACGAGCCTACCCGGGTCAAGCTCCCTTGCAAAAAAAAACATAACCCACGTGCTATGTCATATCGGAGGCAAAATAGAGGATCCCACCTGTCGAGGATGGTAGATGATCCAGGCACTCTCGACACGGAAACGCACTGGGAACCACCCGTAAGTTGTCACCCACTCACTCCCCTGGCATTTATACTCGAAAAGGGTGCGATACTGTCCGAGATAAATGCCTAGCACAAGTTCATTGGAAACCTCGTATTTCACCGCAGTGGCTCGCTCTGCAACAACCCTTGGAGGAACAACCTCCAGTGTTGTCGCTGGCAAATTGCAGTACGCCCAAATCTTCGCCTTCAGGTTCCACCCCACACTCGCTTTTTGCCGTAGCATAACCCTGTGTTAATGACGCGAGTACTGTTTCAGCTTCTCTTTGAACGCCTAATATGACAACCGCCCGTTTCATATAGAAGCCAGAGCTTACTCCTGACGATCAGTGCTTCGAGGCTATTAAAGCCGGCATCGAGGCATTGCCCACTGATGTTAAAATGTTTCTCAACAGCGGTGAGTGGATCACTGTTCAAATGACCCATCCGAGTCCATCGGGCGAATGTATGGTCACAACATATCAACCGCGAATCTCGAGATTAGTGGGAATTTTCATCGTTCGAGTCTGCCTGCAGGGAGGACTTAGAGCTGATTTACTGAAACCTGCTGGATCGTGGGTTTGAATTGTATCGACACGATGCTGCAGTTTATCTCATCCGTTTTTAGTCCGGAGACCCATGCACAAAGTGTCAATCTGATTAACGGGGACAAAGCGCCTCGACTTGTTCGAGTGTGCTCGTGTTGATCCCAATGTTCCTGAAAAACGAGGGCAAATTCGACCACATCTGCACGTCTGAGTGCGGCGCAGAGACGCTACGTCGGTGGCCTAAAGTTGGTATACGTTCATCACACCCAGAGTTGAGTCCCTTTGTACATTCACCCTATTAGCGTGATGGGAGCTGAGACTAGTCCCTTTTCGTACGGGCCAGAGGCACGAGAAGTTATACCGGATCTCCCAACTATACTTTGACTATGCATTCAATTCATTTCTGCTGCGAAAGAATTTGAAGTGGCTGTCGCTGCAAACTCGTACAGTATGCCCTGTTCTCAAAGATTCGTCTGCAAACTCACGAGTACCATTCTACAGACTATTGGGAAGAGGTTTCTTAACTGGAGAGATTCAGTGGCCAGAGGATTTGCCTAACAAGTGAGCTCGAAGACTTCAAGTTGGAAGATCACAGAATTCAAGCGATTGCGCAGAGTACTAGGTTATTCAAGTCCCTGATCAGCGATATTCGTCTATCGCTCAATTGCTTGTTATGAGAACTCTATGCTTTGACTGCTATCGGAACGAAGCACGTCACTGCCGCTCAGCACTGTGTTGCCCGGGTCGGTTCACTCGGAGAACGTGTGCTCTACCAGGTTCTTCGGATGTAACTGTTCCTGTGGATGCTTTCTGCTCTAGTTGAACAACTCCAGACACGTCAATCCCACACTTGAAAATTGGCTGGCAATGCCATGTTCACAGAGGCGGAATTGCCTGGGGAGATCGACCAATTGATCTCGGAGGACGTTCAAGTGAGAGGCACTACTAGATATGGTCCTCATGCCAAATGTCTCTGGGCAGTGGGCATGACGCCGAGATTCAGGTCCGAGTTCAGACAAGACACGTCAGAGGTACTACATGGACTAGAAAACGTTCAGATAGCACCTGTACCACACACCAATGCATCGTGCATCCTGATTGGCGGTGGTGGCGTTGGGGCGGCTATTGCAACAGGGGAATCTACATAATCTTATCTACACGAGTCATATTTTCACGTCAATTAGTAAAACGGCCCATGACTCGCGCGACACATCTGTCAAGACCAGCCTTGTGTCTGAAACTTGAGCTTGGAGCATGTGTGGAATCCTCGCAGTACATGGCCTCGAAAGGCCAGTCACAGATCGTCCTTATTTCATTGGATTATCAAAACGTCTCCGCCATCGTGGTCCGGACTGGTCAGGGTACTATGTCGGCAAGGATGCCATACTCTGCCACGAACGTCTCGCCGTCGTTGGAGTCGGTTCGTATCCGGTCTCGATGCGAAGAGGAGGCGATCTAACGCGTGTACAGATACTGGTGCTCAACCCCTCGTGAGCGAAGACGGCAAGCTCACCCTCACTGTGAACGGTGAAATTTACAACCACTTTGCACTTCGCGCGAGCCTTGCACCTGGCGTCAAGTTCAAGACCCACTCCGATTGCGAAGTTATTTTACCCCTGGTACGTAGGCCGATCACGTTCTCCACTCACCTCTCGACTGATATACGTGGCCTACCAGTACAAGAAACACGATAAAAACGTCTCTGCATTCCTCGATGGAATGTTTGCTTTCGTCTTGTTGGACGAATCCGTGACGCCATCTAGGATCATCGCTGCCCGTGATCCCGTCGGCATCACCACTCTTTACCAGGGATGGAATTCTAAACGACCCGGGGCAATCTATTTCGCGTCCGAACTCAAAGCCCTCGCGGATGAATGCGACAAAGTCATATCCTTCCCTCCTGGTCATGTGTATGATAGTCGAGACAACTCTACCACGCGTTACTATCAGCCTTCGTGGCTCGACGGCGACCAAGAGAACGCGCTTGCCCCCATCACGTCGGTAGACTACACCTTGATTCGCGAAACGCTTGAAGCAGCCGTCCGGAAACGGCTGATGTCCGAGGTGCCTTACGGCGTCCTCCTGAGTGGTGGCTTGGACAGTAGCTTGATCGCTGCCATTGCTGCGCGAGAGACAGAAAAGGTGGCCCAAGCGCAGTCGGAGACTCGTAGACTCAAGCTAGCTGAGGCCACCAGTGGCCCCCCAACGCCACAATGGGACGATCTGAGCGAACGAGGTGAGCAAGTCGGACCTATCCAGGTGTATGCCGGTGCTAACCGATCGATCGAAACAGCAATGCTTACCACTTGGCCCCAGCTACATTCATTCTCGATTGGATTGGAAGACTCTCCCGACCTTTTAGCTGCACAGAAAGCGGCGCACTTTTTGGGTACCATTCACCACGGATTCGTTTTTACTGTGCAGGAAGGACTGGATGCAATTCCAGACGTCATTTACCATCTTGAGACCTACGACGTGACGACCGTTCGGGCAAGCACACCCATGTACCTTCTCAGTCGTAAGATCAAGGCTATGGGTGTAAAAATGGTGTTAAGCGGGGAGGGTAGCGATGAAATCTTTGGAGGTGCGGAACGATTGGATAACGCGGGGATGCATACATCCGAAGAGCTGATCCATCTTCTACCGGCAGGATACTTGTATTTCCACGCCGCGCCCGACAGCAAGTCGTTTCACCAGGAATGTGTACGCCGAGTCAAAAACCTCCACACAGCGGACTGTCTCCGTGCCAATAAGTGAGCAGGCTTCCATTCCTCGCTCGTTGACCCGCATATATCGATGATCTCATAGGTCGACTATGGCATGGGGACTTGAAGCGCGTGTACCTTTCCTTGACAAGGCGTTCCTAGAGGTTGCGATGAACATTGACCCGAAAGAAAAGTTGTTTTCAAAGGGCTCTTCGCAAGAATTCGATGAAGATGGTCGTCCGAAGATGGAGAAGGTAAGTGGACCCTTGACCCTCCCCACCACGCGCCCAAGACCGAGGACTCACATTATCCAAGTACATTTTGCGCAAAGCCTTTGATTGTTCTCCCGACGGAAAGGTGAGTGATTCCCGCCAAAAACCGAGGAAAAGGGCATTTTCTGGAATGGATGTGACGCCATTCATTGATAGCCCTACCTACCTAAATCGCTTCTCTGGCGCCAGAAAGAACAGTTTTCGGACGGCGTCGGGTACTCGTGGATAGATGGGTAGGTTTCTGATGTCGCAAAAGCTGTTTGCGTGCCTTACCCAGATCGTTCCACAGAATGAAGGATCACGCTGCTGCAGTCGTCTCGGATGAAGTATTTGCCCGGCGGGCCGAACGCTGGCCTATAGACACACCCGATACGAAAGAAGCATACTTCATTCGGGAGATCTTTGAAGGTATGGAGGCGTCCGCGCCGCAATATTTCAAGCGTCCGAGGCTTACTTTCTCTTCAGGTCATTTCCCGTCTGATGCCGCGGCCAAGACAGCCGTACGGTGAGTCATCGACATGATTTGACTTTTTTTTTTTTTTTTTTTTTTTCACATGTGACGGGTTCTGATGGTCTTTTATCCTTTTTGTTTGCAGCTGGATACCGCGCGACGATTGGGGTTGTGCGTCTGATCCTAGCGGACGTAGTGTCAGCATTCACAACGCGGCGTACGAGGCGACAGAATAAGTTCTGATAACACGATGGCAATTTAGTATACATGCTGACGGTTATGGAAAAGAGAAAAAAAAATTGCGTTGAAACCGCGCCAGCGAGGCTTTGGTGTGGTGGTATCAGAGTGTTGGGTTAGAATTAGATTGTCAATGTGTGTTCCGCAAATAGAGAATGTGATAAAAAAAAAGAAGAAAAGAAAAGGAACTTCAATGAGAGTGATAAGGTATCGTCAAACATTTGGGGTACCGATCGACAGGAATGCGGCCGCAAGCAGGCGGAAGAGTCAAGGAATGTGCCAGTCATGATGCAGGAAAGAAAGCAATGGAGTAAGCGAGTGCAGTGTGAGTTCAAGAACGCAGTGGATGAATGTAACGGAACTCAGTTATTAAGGAGGGCGGGTGAATTCTATGCAAGGACTGCAAAAAAAAAAAAGGAAAAAACGTGTGGAACTTCATTGAGTCAACGAGGGATCCTGGGCAACAAGTTGACGGTATAAGCCTACTGCCGAGTCTTCCGATGCGACAGGGGAGAGCTGAGGCTTATTATTGTTGGTGGTGGTGGCTGTCACAGTGGCGCGGGTGGCTGCGCTGGACTGAGAGGTTTGGCGAGGTCGCTTTGAAGGGGGATTGGCACCACGGGTGCTAGTGTCCCAGGCGGGACGAGTTACGGTTGCCTTGACGGAGTGACTATCGTCCGATAGATTAACGCGAGTCTTGGTACTCGGCGTTGCTTGCGTCTTCCTGCTTGCAGGCCGCATGACGGGTGAAACTTGATCACCAGACACCAGCCGGGTACCAAACTTGGCGTTGGCTGAAGACTCCCGGGCGTAGGACGTCCCACCTGGAGACACGCGTCGGGTGGACCCGCCAGCACTGTTTTGCTTGGGTTTCAAAATCGGCTTTTGGAGTGTGATCTTGTCGGCCCCCCAGTAAGAGAAGCTCATCTTGCTCTTCTTATCCGAGTCGTCCGAATCGTCGTCACCGTCTTCGTCATCATCCGGAAGCGGGATAATCCTTGGCTTATGGGCTGAACGCGCCTCCGCCTTGGAACGGACTACACTGAAAGGAAGGTCAGATGTGACGATTGATGCATAACGGCGACCTTACTCTTCCATAGCCACAACGCCTTCTTTCGGTTGGACTACGTCTCCGATCGCCCAAGTTTCTATCTGTTGGAACGATGCATGAGTCTTTGGTGGCAACATCACAGACACCTTGCATACCTTGATAAACTTGTACAAGTTTCGCGGCTTTGTATGCGAGTTTCGACGCCCAGATGTCGCATACTTGGACTTGCCTTGCATATCTGGCAAAGAACTCGTGCGCGAGCTCGTGCTGGATACCAGTGGTAACGATGTGGTCCCAGTACGCTGGCACCTCAACACGACATCGTTGAAGACCACCAGCCACAAATCCTTTTTGCCTCCCATACCAGAACCAGTGCCAAGGACATCGCTCAGCCGTCGGAATGATGTTTTGCCCTTGACGTTCTTCATGGCCATCACTGGCGGGGGACTCGATCCTTTAGATGTTGACGTCGATCCTTCACGACCAACTATGAGCTGCCTCTCCTCCAAGAGCAGCCGGGAGGGTTTCGGGACCGCCAGCTGCTTCACCTTGTCAAGGCCCTCGATGCGCGCGAAAACATCCCTCGTCTTGTCTCGATCCTCTTTCTGGATCTTCTCATCCTCAATGCTTCGCACGATTGTCTCTACTTCAGCTACCATCTGAAGGGTGCTCTCATATTCAAACGTGCTGGGGTCGGTGTGGAAGAGGAGATTCTGGAAAAGAAGGGGATACTTGAGCAGACGCTGGAAGGGTTTCGACAATGTGATTGCAAGACCAGTCTCGCCCTTGTCGGCAGCCAACTCTTCCTGTCGCTGCAAGGATTTGCACACCTTGAGCCATTCCGCAGCATCCTGATTCTTGGGCTTCTTGGCAGCACTTGCCGTGGAAAGGGCATTATCAACCTGCTCAAGCGCACGTTCGAGATGCAGGACGTAAGTGGCATAGCCTTGGAAGATATGTGACTGTGACAAGTCAATAGCTGCTCCACGGCGACTGAATGAGCACATACATTAGAGACGAAAACGTCTGCGAGTGACCGGACGAGGGGGTACTGTTCTTCGTATCGCTTTTTCAATCCTTCGCTGAGCTTGAGATGTCCATCAAGGACGCCACTCTCAATGACCTCCAGACATATTCGCAGGTCGTCAGGGAGGAGGTGCGGAGGAACAGCCGTGAGCAGCGACCCGTTTGGTTGTGACTGTTTAGTCTTGCGGAGTAGACGGCTGTGAACGGTTGGCGTCGTTTTCGCGCTGTCTTTCCGATCCCGATCCTTGTCACGCTCACGCTCGGGACCAGACGGCCGTCCGAGCGAATGGGAAGACGCGTTGACCTGGTTCATGCGCTGGATTGGGGGGAGTGACCCATGGGACCGCGATGGGAAAGGTACCGACTCCTTGACTTTACTGATCTTGCCAGCCAGAGCTGTACCCACACGATACGGCGAACGAGGATGACTGTGCTTGGCAGATATGTTCGCGCGGTTGCTTTGCAAGCTAGGGAGATGATCGTCCTCCATTTCCGACTCGCCGGACTCGTCATCAATGTTTGGTGTAGTGGGTGCAAGAGACTTGGTTTCGGGGGTGACACCAGACGTGCCGTCGGAGCGGAAGCCAGTAGGTGACATGAAGCGAGCAGCGATGGGAAGCACGTCGACGGACTCGTGTGGAGAGTCGACGCGGGCAGGCGGAGAAACGTATTGATCATAATCATAGGGCGAGGGCGAGGTGGGAGGTGGTGACGCATAGGGATGGAGGAGTGGTTCGATGAAGGTTTCCTTCATTTTTTGGAGATCGTTGACGTACCTGCATTGCATATGTCAAGTGACGACGCTTAGATAGGCAGCTAAACGACAAGAGACATACCGTTCCTCGCTGGCGACAATCTCCCAAAGGACTTCTTGTCTTGTGCGCTCGCGCGGACCGAGATTGCTCACCAGATCCTCCTCTGCAGCCTCGCTCCACGAGGAGACGGCGAGGATCCGCGTGCTCGTATTGGACATCTGAGAGTAAGGGGTCCCCGAACGCACAGAACCAGGATAAGGCGAGGCTACGGTGCGTATTGAGGTTGCCTGTGTACTTTGGACAGAGATTGGGGGTAGAGAGACCGGGGTAGAGGCGGATGAGTTGGTCGTGGTTGGCTTGGAAGCCAAGTCTGTACGTGAGGACGAAGCAGCCGTTGATGTAGAACCACGCGTGTCCTTGGCATGTGTGGCCTGAAAACGTGAGAGTGTGGTTTTGAGGGGAACAGCCGCAGGCGCTTGCGAAGGTGATCCGGAGATAGTGGGGTTCGTGGTTGTATCGGGAAGGGGCTGTGAGGTTGAGGGTCCTGATGGGGTCGGAGGGGGAGAGATGAAAGCCACTTTTTTCTGTATTTCCGAGTTAGTCGTAGTTTCGGCCGCCTTGCGCGCGGCAGACTTGGATGGGGGTTCTGAAGGATCCACTGTGTGGGGTACGGGGGAGGATACGGGGAGGCCCACGCCACTGTCATTGTCGGCATCGCTTGGTTCCTCGATGGGAGGAAGGGGACGGGCAGAGAGGTCGGGCAAAGGTTTGGTGGAGGCGAGGGAGGAAGGGGTGCCAGCGTTGGTTCCTATAGTGCCGGCACTGACGGACCTTTGTATCTGAGCCGGGGCGATGCTGGGGACATGAGAATGACGGTTCTCTGAGCGAGACTGGGGCGGGGGGAGCTGGATGAGGTCCTTCTTCGCGCGAGAGGGAGGGGTTGTGTTTGGGGAGTGGACGTTTGAGTTGGAAGACGAGCTGAGAGTGTTGGTATCACTGCGGTCGCGGGCGACGAGGGAGTCTTTGTCCTTGTCTCTATCCCTTTCCTTTTCCTTGTCCTTGTCCGACTTTGGCTCTTTGGACAGGCCGCGGTTGAGCCTGTTGAGAAAGGCCTTCATGGGGACGCGACGGGGGCGGGAAGTGGTATGGTGTGGAAGGGAACGTGTTGGAAGGGTCTTGAGAGAGAGTGCGAATCGACGGGATGCTCAGCGCGACGGGGTCATTTCCGTTGCAATTCGCAGCAGTGAATCAACTAATAAACTCGAGTTTCTGTACACCGCATGTTCGCTTCAGCCAGGAACATGTCAGAGCCCCTCCCCGCCCACCGGACAAAACATATCCCCTCCCTCACTTATCCCCATCTCGCTCACACCTTCCACCTCTCCCAGCTCGATGACGGTCGCAGCAACGGTACCGCCCTATGGCTCACCGCTCAGATACTCTCCCTCTACCTAGTCCATCACCTCAAACCACCACTCCCTCAACAGAGACGTCCCCGGGCCGTGGAACTGGGCAGCGGCGTCGGCCTCACGGCGTGCGTATGTCGCCCCATTATGACATCCCTGTTCAATGACCCATTGACCGACCAAATCCATGTGCACGGATCGTGTGTACATCGTGCATGTCAATATCGTGATCCACGGACGTGCTCTTCCGCCATGGATTGACAATAGCCTCGTGTTGGCCGCCCTCGGATACGACGTGCTTGCCACAGACACCGCACATGTCTGCAATTCCGTATTGAGGCACAACATCGCTGCGAATCTGCCGCATCTCCCGACCACTGCTGGATCCATCCAAGTCCGCGAACTGGATTGGAACGTCGACAGCGACAGATGGATGTGGAATAATTCCACGCGCATCACTCCTGATGGCAACGCCTCCTACAAATGCGGAACCAATGCAGAAGAGCCACTTGGTCCACCCTTTGATTTAATTATATCCAGCGATACGCTGTATGATGTGTCACTCGTCCAGCCTTTCTTCCGTACCGTGCGAGGCCTGGTCACATCCAGCCGTAAAATCGAGCCACTAAAATCACCCCTCTTCCTCTTGGCGCTCGAGCGACGAGACCCGCAGCTCATTGACGGAGCGCTCGCGTGTGCACCGGTATCGTTGACACGGGTGCCGATTAAAAAGGTTCGCAAAGCGCTGGACCGAGCTGGAATACGCTGGGACAGGTCGGACTGGGAAGGCGTTGAGATTTGGAGGGGCTCGCTGCAAGCATAGCACCGAACGAGTAGTACTAGGGCCGGCAAAATAACCGGAGATGTGGCTGTGCTGCTGTCCAAAATGTACGCGTCAGCCTTGCCTGGTGCTGTGCTGGCCCACTAATAAGACACCTCTCCTCCTCCTCCTCCCCCTCCTTCTCTGTCCCCCTCACCACCACTTCTCTCCTTATCCCTACACAAGTAAGCCCCTCTGATCTCGTTCATTAATGCCATTCTGATCCCCTCCAGCGTATTCCTACTGATACATCATGGCCCCCAAGAAGCGCTGCCAACTCCAAGCTGAGACGCCCTGCAACTCTGCAGTTCTCCGCATCGTCGGCCAATGCCCCCACTGCCGGGCCGAATTCTGCGGTGCTGTCCGTCCCCGATCCACTTTCCCGCTATCGTGTGACTCATTCCTTCCTCTCGTAGCACCGTCTCCCAGAGCACCACAACTGCAACAAGCTCGAGGACTGTCGGCAGCAAGCCTTTGAACGGAACAAGGCGAAACTTGAGAGCGAACGGACTGTAGCCTCCAAGATGGCGACAGCATGACCTCCCTGTGGCCTCGTCTTTTCCACCCCTCACTTGCGTTCCCTCGCGGTATCAACGTGACGATGACTCTTGCATTATTATTTATCACCTCATCCGTACATACTCATTCCCGTTTATATTCCTGTGACACCATCCCCCCTTCCTCTCATCGTCACAGCATGCTAGATCGCTTGCTACATGGACCTCGCCTTTTCCCTGTTGATGTGGTTTGAATAATAGTTAATCGAGCATCTTGATTATCCCCCGTCTGGGAGAAATGCGGCGAAAGCGGTTGTTCATCGGAATGCTTGTGCGGCTGGTACCGCCTGGCATGATATTGAAAGCATGTCGGACGGAGTCGGGGGAATGTGGAGTTTGTATTCTTAAAACCGCTCTCACAACGAGTAAATACATTGGACTGCACAATTATAGACGATCTTGGTCCGCTCGTTCCGAGTACTTAATCGATCTCAAGTTCGTCGCCCAGGTCTCATCTCACTCCTTCCCTTGCTATCCGGTACGTGAACTCTTGCGTCCTCCAAATAACACGCGACACTTGATCGAGCCCGGGTACCCTGGTCACCGGGGCCTGGTGCTACCCACCACTGCTCTCCGCTTTCTCATTCCTTCTTATCGCCATCGCACTTACCATGACTTCCAGGCTCCAGCAAATCCATCAACACCTTTCCGATCAAACCATTATGTCGGGCGGTCCGTCTTGATCCGTTGACTTGGCCATGACACGACTCAATTTGCTCTGCAGAACTTTGGCAAGGCGTTCCCCTTGCCCCACCAGACAGGTGTGCCATGTCCATCAGACCCTTTTCACAAACTAATCCATCCTCGTGGTACATAGCATTTTTAAGTTGACGGCCGCTTGCAACGCTGATCCACACCCGGAGAAGATCAATCTCGGCGTGGGAGCCTATAGAGATAACGATGGAAGGGCATGGGTACTTCCCGTCGTTAAAAAGGTGTGCCATGATGACGTCCACAGATCCGTCCACTCCTCGTGCCCTACGCATTCGCTGATCAATATCCAATGACCGTGGTTGCAGGCGACTAATCAATTGTTGAATGACCCCCTTTATAACCATGAATACCTGCCCATCACTGGGCTGCCCGAGTTTACCTCGGCTGCCGCGAAACTAGTCCTCGGTTCGGACTCGCCTGCCATTGCCGAGGGGCGTGTTGCGAGTGTGCAAACCATCTCCGGAACGGGAGCAAATCACCTTGGCGGGTTGTTCCTCAGCAGGTTTTACAACTTCAACGGAGAGAAGCAGATCTTTTTGAGCAATCCCACATGGAGTAAGCCGGTTGTCATATCTGTCTTTTTGGGCCGCACTCAGGTCAAGCCTAGTCATCCATTATGCCCTTTTCAGGAATGTTGGTATCGCCCCGCTCGAATATCCGTATTATGATCCGCGCACTATCGGGCTCGACCTTCAGGGTTTCAAATCGGCCTTGGAGAACGCGCCAGAGCGTTCGGTGATATTGTTGCATGCATGCGCACATAACCCCACTGGAGTGGATCCGACCAGGCAAGAATGGAAAGAATTGGCGGAAGTGTTCATTTCAAAGCACCACTATGCGTTCTTCGACTGTGCATACCAAGGTTTTGCGAGCGGGGACTTGGAAAGGGATGCATGGGCCGTGAAGTATTTCGTTGAGAGAAAGGTCCCGATGCTCGTATGCCAGGTACGAAATGCGTATATGTACCGATGGGCGCCAGGTTTACGTAGGCAATTTATCAGAGCTTTGCAAAGAATGCTGGGCTGTATAGCGAGCGCGTTGGAGCGCTGCACGTCATTTCTCCGGACCAGGATACTGCCAATCGGGTGAAGAGTCAGCTGTCAGTGCTGCAGCGGAGCGAAATTAGTAATCCTCCGTCGTACGGAGCGCAGCTGGTGAGTGGCTTGTTATTGTTGGAGCCTCGGATGATGAATCGGGGTGGAGATGGCGCTGATCCTGAATAATGCGGAATTATTCGAGGATTGGAAGCAGGACATCAAGACGATGGCGCATCGGATCATCTCTATGAGGAAGGAACTGTACCTACTGCTGACGGAGGAGCTGAAGACGCCGGGCAAGTGGGACCACATTACGAACCAGATTGGGATGTTCAGGTGTGTTGCAAGGATGATGTACAGTGCTGCGCTGACCGGTGTGATAGCTTTACGGGGTTGAACGCAGAACAGTCGCAGGCGTTGGTTGAGAAGGCGCATGTGTACATGACGACGAACGGGAGAATATCCATGGCGGGACTCAACTCGCACAACATCCGATACTTTGCGGAGAGCATGGACAAGGTCGTACGGGGTACCCTTTGATAGTTTGATCATGTGACGTGACAAGTACGGAATTACGAATTGCGAGTGTACGGTGACGTCAGCATGTGCCTTGTGTGCGATGACATCACGTCCCCGATTCTGGGCCCCGCCGGAACGCGCCGCAACGTCCGCCGCGTCCGTGTTCTCGCTCGGAACGGCTGACGACCGATCACGCGCTCCTCACCGTCGTCCACGCTCCCGGCCCACCCTTGCTCGCTGTTCCCCTCGTTGACCACTAGTGATGCTTTGCCGTTCCCCCTCTCAAACGGACCCGTGCTGCACTTGATACTTAATCTTACCGCCTGCCTTGCGTCACCTCCCACCTCCCTGATTCCCCACCCCTCCGTTCTCCTCGTGTCCCCCATATACTTCTCCCCCCGCCCTATTCCTCCCCGAGGCCTTTTTTTATAAAAAAAAACGCCCCCCGCCAAAGTCCGTCTGTCGTCTTTTTCTCTCTCGCTCTATCTTACACGATGGGTAATGTAGTGTCCCTAGTCCACTTCCAGCACTCCACCCCCGTCCCCGACGACCCTCTCAACCCGCCCGTCTCCCCGAGGCCATCCGCCGCTCCTTCGCACATAAACTTGATCCCCCCCGAGGCGCTGTGCGTCTTTGCAACATCTTCTCATCCATCCTCGTCCCACTGCGACAATCCGCTCGATTCTCCCACCTCCTCACCGCCACTCCCTTTCTACACCGCCCCTTCTACCCCTTTGACGTCTCCTCAGCAAGAAGATCCACCCCAGGACGCTCCTTTAGCGTCCATACAACAGGTCGCCTCTGTCGCCGCACCCCCATCCCCACCACCCACACACCCTCGTCTTCAGCCCTCTCTACCCTCTCTACCCTCTTCTTGCGATATTGAGACGATACCGCCTGTCGATGCACTCGTTGCTTCCGACCTGGCGTTGGACTTCACGTTAGATGACGAAGGTCTGAGCACTCTAGAAAAGATATACCTTTTTTCGCGTAGCAGATCTGCACACCACCGGTACGCACAACGACAATGTCTACTTCACGATTTATACAAGTTTACCATCACAGTGTCTTCATCTCGCATGCCCTCCCCTCATTTCTCCCCAACGTGATGCCCCACGAGGCAGCAGAGTATGTCCTACCTCTCCTCCCAAGCTTGGCGATGGACGAAGGCAAGCACTCGCACTCTCGACTCCTCGATGCACATCTGACACCTCACTCAGATGAAACCGTAAAGGAAGCACTCGCCTCCGAGTTGGTCGAAATACTGTGGTGGTTTCTGACGGTATCTGAACATGTTTGTGTCATTCTACTTGTCCAGCTGACCTCTGACCTAGCAATGTCTTCTTGTGGAGGAACCTCCAGATCCTGGAATTGTGCCTGTCTCACGACAACGGGACGCCAATGACGTGACCTTGATATCCGTACAGGCATTCACTCCCATTCTTGGAACACTCCTCCTCAGCCCAAATGGCATGGTCAGTGGTCCTGCTAGAACTGCTGTCGTTGATTTGCTTTGCCGGATTCGAGAAGCAGACGATGCAGAAGGGCCGGGGTCAATAAATGCCCAAACTTCAGATAGCAGTTGTGGACTGTTTGGCCGAATACAAAGACAAATGTTTGAGGAAGAGCTCATACATCAGCTCGTCATCGGGATCGGGCGCCTAGATGCATCAGTCGAAGATGAGGATATTGCAGAGATATGGTACGACGCAACCGCCCGTACTCCTGCTGGAGAACTCCCAGAAGGTCTCCATTGTACATCAAGCTTCTTGGTAGGCGATCAATCCTCAGTAAATCCATATTTTCCCCATCCTGCATCGCATGAATCGCCAACTTCATCGCCTGTTGCGACCACATCTGGAGGTTTCTTGACACCACCGCTCAGTGTCCCCCCGTTCCAGCTTACTCCCGAATTCCCATGTGGAGATCATTCACCCATGGTTGGTATAGCGCCCCAATCTGAGGCAACTTGCATAGGGATGCTACCTACCACGGAGTTACACACAGATGCCGAAGCTCACCTCCCAAACGGAATGCCCCAGTCAGACCACCGATCTACACGGCAAGAAGGTGAAGAGGTAGATGAAGATCTTGACCCTGGGGAGCAAGCAGCTGTGGGGCGGTTGTCCAGTATGAGTTTGATAGCCGCTGTAGCAGCAGGCGGTATGTCGTATGCGAGTCATCCTATTCACCCTTGATCGAACATTGTCTGGCGGTTAGGTTCTCTTCGGTCAGATGCTCAGCGTGCCTTTGTACGAGAAGTGGAGCGAGCCAGCAAGGATCCAGTACACTGGGTAAGACGGGAAGCTTCTTTCGCACTCGGCGCGCTCGCCAAAGTAATACCTGAAGAATTAGTTGCGTCAGCACTCGTACGTGTTGCTTACGTCCAGATTTTAGTCAAAGCATCCAAAAATTTCTTAGCTTCCGCTCTTCGAAATGCTGCGCAAAGACACGATCTGGCACGTCCGTCATTCCTCCCTGTTCGCACTGCCTGCCGTGCTTTCCCGTCTCACTCCCGCCTTGCGGCGTTCTGTTGCTCTTTCGACCGTTGTGCCACTCTCATGGGATGAATCCCCTGCTGTTCGCTCTGGGGTTCTCGAGGCCCTTGGCGAGGTATTGTACTCCTTCCACACAGACGAATACGGTCCACCAGATGAACTCCTTTCTCTATTTCTCGGACGTCAAGAAGATCATCTAATTCCCCGGACCATGGCTTTTGGTCTCCTGGTTCCACTTCCCTTTGGTGAGGCACATCACTTGAATCCCTCCTGGCAAATCTCTAACGATTCAAGCAAGCTCCGTCTAAAATAGATTTATTTTATGATGATCCTGTTCGCCCCTTGGCATGTGCATTCAACTATCCCGCTGTTGCACTTACATTGGGTCGAGCCCGATGGGGAGAGTTGCGATCTTTGTATCTTACCCTATCTCAGAATAGGTCAATGAAGGTTCGGAAGACGTTGGCAGCGAGCCTGGGCGAGCTGGCAAGGGTCATTGGTCCAGAGAACGCTCGATCCGATCTTGTCGATGTCTGGTGGGACGCCATGCGATGTGCAGAGGACGGCGACATACGGTTGAAGGCCATCGAAGCACTTCCCCTTCTCGTTAGTGCGCTGGGTGAAGGGGAAGCGAGGGACACTATCTTTTCTGGTTTGATTAAAATATGGGAGGAGGGATGGTTACGCAACTGGAGGGCCAGAGAGGGCATTATCAAAATCATCCCTGACCTTGCCGGCGCGCCAGCTTATCCAGAATGCATCCATCGAATCCTCAAATGGGGTCTGGAAGATGACTTTGGAGCCGTCCGAGAGGTCTCGATATCCGTGGTGAGCAAAATTTGTCAGCTATGTTTCGCCACCTCAAGGCTGTCCAGGTCACGTATATGCAGCGAGAAGATGGACCGTGGAGAATTGCTCTGGATCAATTGCGGCACGATATCCTGCAATTGGCCTATGCTTCATCATTTCGGAAACGCATGACGTACGTAACTTGACTGGTGGATGCGACGTTACTCAGAGTGATGCATCAGATACGTTGCCTGCCAGCAGGCACTGGCTTCGTCTTCTCAAGTGGACAGCTACTTGGCAGATCAAAATAATTGGCAAGCTCTTGAGCAACTCGCCAGTGACGACATCGTTGGTGTCCGAATCGGCGTCGCTCGTCTTGCTGGTTGTCTGTTTGGTTCGTATAGACCACGAAAATGGCTCGAGTGTACTAACTCGGGCGACTCAGATAAAGTTGCACGGTGTTCTGCTCATGTTCCACAGCCAGTAGTTGCTCTGATGGACCGATTGCGTAGAGATTGCTCTGCAGAGGTGAGATCCTATGTACCGTCTCCTGTGGATTGGCCGACCTATTCGGATCGTGCTGGACCATTCGAAACATTCTCTCGCCCGCCGCCTTTGACGCATCGAGCCCTTGCCCCCTCCGCCGGACGAGACCCACCTTGATCTGGAACCTCGCGACCTCCGCTCGCTGCACGGGTTGACGATGTATGTTCATCATGCGTATAATACATTATTGCTAGGACGTCGTGACTCTTTGTTATATTACTGCTAACGCCCATCCTACTGATGCTGATCGTGTATTCCTACTTCTTTGTTTTACGTATATACATAGCCTGGGCGAAAGTTCAATAACGATGACACTGCGCCTTTTCTATAAGTGAAAACGTTCCCATCCCACACAGCCTGCGTGCCAGTGGGCCGGGTATCGTCCATCACGTTGGCCGCATTTTTGTCGACTATCAAGGCAGAGCTGGCTCTTTGCCGGTACCCATACCTTTCATCCCACCCCGCCCTGCCGCCTTCGCTCTTTTAGTAGCATCTGAGGCTCCACATGCCTGTATGGCGGGAATGAAAGGCACAAACTGTTTCCTCATCGTCCGTTATATCGTCTTTGGTATCCCTTTTCTCTTTGGGTTGTCACTCCCCGCTGAGACTGTCTAACAGGTCTGTTCACAATATGTAATGCCATCACATGCAGCGTCGCCGTTTGGAACTCTAGTCTTGTTCGTTCCACCCAGTTATGTGAGTCGTGATTGCTCTGATTGTGCTACCCACCAGCCTACTCAACCTTTGCTCTCAGCCCAAGTTGATATCTATCTCATCTTCCTAGGTGCATTTTCGCTTGTCTCAATATTTATCCTGTGCGTCCTTAGCTCCAGCAGAAGTCTTGATTGACTCATGGAATGCTAGGATTTTCATTGAATTGTTATGCGTCAACGCAGTGACAACCCGTGTGTGGTTTGAGTGTGCATGGATAGCCCTTTTCTGGGTCATGGAACTTGGTTCGCCTTCCATCACTCCTTCCGTTCGTAAGCTCATGGTGCCCCGGTAGCTGGTGG
>JBBPQD010000095.1:0-20738 GCA_038092355.1 Caloboletus inedulis
CTCAGGATGCGAGGGATAGGATACAGGACTTTATACCAATCTTCTGATCATGCCTATCGTTACTCCTGTGCCTATTTCTTGCATAATACTCATCCCTCTTTTGAGCTGTCTTGTTGGGAAATGCTGCAATTGCTTCACTATAAAGTAATGTTCAGTTTACCCGAGTTACACGTAACCCGGAAGGTAGCCTGCATAACGTAGAATGCTAGAGACAAGCCGATTCCGATATCATGACACCTCTAGTTGAGTCGCAGTCACCACTTCCGCCATTGGATCTTCATAGATGACCTTCTCATGGATCACATCCACTGGCTCCACGTTTCTCTCAACATGGGTGCTAGTACGCGAGGTCGGTTCAGACGGTGTCTTAGTCGGCATACTACATTCGCTGGCTCCAGGGGAGAGGGCCCCCTCCTTCGGCGCGGTCCTCTTTGCGAACCTCTCTTCCATCCAAGGACCGGCAACACTCAAGTCACAGCCACCTGCGCTCGAGCACGTACAATTTCCACCAAAAACGGCGGGAAGATTGTCAGCATCAACAAGCCGCAAGAGCACCTCTTGGTAATCCTTCCCGAGAATGTCGACTTTCTCCACCGTTTCCTTGGAGAGCCAAGGTTTGACGATGGACCAAATGAATGTGAACGAAGACGGGGCATTTATGATGGCAAGTTGACCCATCCTACGAGTCGAGCGAATGAAAATGATGAAAGAAGGTGAGTGTAAGGGACATACGTCTCAGGGTAATAGTCTTGTGATATTTGAAACGATATTTGAACAAGAGATTTGATCTGCCAGAATTGCGAGAGACTATACATCGTGTCATCACAATGCATGATTGTGACGGCACACGACTTACCCAAAGCCCTTGAGATCAGCGATGACGAGAGATTGTTCAATGTGACGGCCTGCTGCACGGGAAGCAGCTGGCAAAACTTCACGGGTGAGGGCGTCTGCATTCACTATAATGAATTCCACGAGCTTTTCCGGTGTAATGTGCTTGTAGAGTTCCGGAAGGTTTAAACCACCGAAGAACTGTACGTTTACGGGCCGCCCTTTCTGCTCTATGTAAGGAATTGCTCTGCACGTATCGATAAGACGTTCCGCTGACCTTGTCTGTCTGGCACAGAAGCATCGAAATAAGTCCAAGGGTTTCATAGTGAAACGATGAACATACCTTGTGGAAGTACATTGACCATGATTTGAATACTTCTTCGCGGCCGGGGTACTTGGACCATAGGTAATCAAATGTAACAAGTATCTCACAACACATGTTACTCACATCGAAAGGGTCCATCCTGTTGTTCAGTTCATCTATGCCAATTCCCGATACAGTTTGCCTCCAGTGTTGGCAGTTCTTTATCATCTTCTTCGTTTCATTGAGATTGAACCTCCGTGCTCGCAGGAATCGGCTAGAATACATCGGATACTCGTGTTAAGTTTGTCTTGCGCATAACGAATTAGAGAGCTGGGGACCTTGATATACTCACAGTAATGTTTTATCATCTGTGCCAATGGAATCTCCTTCGTGCAGGATGTCTTCGGCGAATAATTGCTCGCGCAAGGTCTTGAGGGTGTCGGCTTGCTGAGGGGATAGTGGTATAGAGTCCGATTCAGAAATTGGCATGATGAGAGCGTAGGAAGGTCAAGAGCGACGGTCAGGTGGCCATGAGATGCACTCCCGCGGCCCAAATGGTTTACTTTGTTACCGGACCACCAGACAAATGCGGACCGATCACCAAACCAATGTTCGGTGAACCAACGAATCCTCAAACGCATAGGGTGGGATCATGATCATGCTGGTGTGAAGCAACGCCATCAAAATGCCCACACTTGCTCGAGACTCCACGATGTGTCGTTCGGTAATATGTGAACCAGCTCTGTTTGGGCCTGGGGAGATTGAAAGGATGGGAAGACGTACGTCAAATTCACAAGTCTTGTCATTCATTCGCTTCGTACTTTGACCCATCTCATGCAAGGCACCGTCACGAATTCTGCAAGGTAGTAACTATTAATTTTCACGCTCTGAATCAGAAATTAGACTTGTCGAAAATAAAGGTGTCCCAACTCTAAGGCGTTCCCGCTTCGAAACCGGGGTTTATTGTAATGTTGAGGCAGCATTCCTTGTTGTCAAGGTCGCTAGTCGCACTACTAACCGGATATCACTTGTCTCCCCTCAGCAAGATAACACTCCATCCTACCTGGTCGTGGCCGAACAAGGTGGTCTCAGCCTTGCATTCTTCCTGGGACGTCCACTGTGGTCGATGGTTGAATGGCAACCGTACTGACATACACCTACCGTACGGGAGCGCAGAACAAGCATTCCGTTGGTTCCGGGGGAGAGGGAGGGGGCTCCACGTTACCAGATGCAAAAACGCGAATCACTATTTGGTCGAACCATTTTTCTAGCTTCAATTCGGTCATTGGCACGCCTCGTTCCCTATGTCACTGTTTACGAGGTGTGATTGGACAATGGCCATTACTCATCATGCAGCGCTTTGGCCAAGAACTGAAAAAGGGGTTCCAACATCCAGTGGTATCTGGTACTTGCGACAGACCACCATGTATATCGCCGGGCTTCATCATCTGATCCCCTCACCTCAAGGAGTCGAAGGGTTAGCGGTCGTTTCTACTGCGGACTTCTTCAGATATCTTCTGTGGAAGTCATGTGCGCCAAAGGTCACCACGGAAGGGGAAGGTGGCTTCCCTGAACCTGCACCCCGTTTCCTCTTGGACAAACTCGTATTTCCGATCCAAGCGCTGTCCGCGCTGCTCCCACCTGCGATCTATTGCACTGCCGTGGTGTTCAACAATTTCCGGCAGCCAACTTGGATGTTAAAGTTTGCCTTGCCGGAGGACATTGTTCAAACGGAGTGGAAGACTCCACTCAGACTTCTGGCCTGCGCTGCGGGCTTTTCTTTGAAATTCGCTCTTGACCGTATACTCAGTCACTCTGATGAACGTTGGCGAATGATAGGGGTAAGGTCCATTATTTTTTTTCTGAACGATGCTGATTGAGGTTTTCTAGTGCCGCAAGAAACCCGGGACGACCGAGACTGGTCCTTATGCCATTGTCCGCCACCCCGCGTATAGGTGAGTGATCTGCATTAAAAACCCGGCAAGGCTTGACCTGCGTTGATTGTCACAAGTGTGATGCTTTTCCAACAACTGTGCTACTCGGTTATGTATTGGTCCTATGTCCCTCTTGCATCCCTCGGCGTTCTTGCCGGTGTATTCGCCATCAAGATGCCCATCGAGGTGTGATTTACGATTTGGATGGATTTGACCGACAGAGCTAATGAGATCTGTAGGAAAAGGCGGCCCAGGAAGACGACGTCATTGGAAATGACTACAGTGAATATATGCAAAGGGTTCCAGCTAGGGTCATTCCGCACATTTGGTAGGCATGGGGAGATAACTTTTTGTGGTCATTCTTTTCAAGTGGAGACGGGGCTGGCTTCTTTGTTCATCCGTTGTTGGCTACAATGTACGTTGCTGCTACGCGTCGGGTTGCAATGATTTTTGGGATATCAATACAAGGCCTTTGACTTGCTCCAGCTCCATCCCAACAAGTGCACGTTCTCCACCGACTGCGGACCTAACACTGTCCATGACTGCTTTCACGCCTTTCCAGCCGAGACCAGTCCATTCTGCAACGAGCTTTCCATTGAAGTTACTCCTCAGCCATGTCCTTGCGTATCTTTCTTGGGCCATCGCATCCCACTCCGACTGTTTGCCAAATACCACAAGCGCCTCCTCGACCGCGTCTTGGTGTGATCCTGGTGTAGACGTAGTTGGAGTTTTGTCCTGAGCCCACACAAGGAAGTCGATGCACATGCTGCGACCTTGGATAGACTTGTTAAACGAGCGCATTGAGGAGACGTGGAGCCGACGAGGGTCAAAAAATCGTGAAGTCACAGCGAACTTGAACGTCTCGTCGACCGTCTCAAAGCCCTCCATCCATCTGTCCATAGATAGTCCCATAAAGTCAAGAATCAGTCGAGGGGAACCGGTGAGATGCATCGGAGGATCTGGATGAGGACTTGTAACCTGATCATTCGACTGAGACCACATGAGGGTAATGTGCGGATGCAACAATCACCTTTAACCCATTGTGATTAACTGACAAACCATGACTTTTTGCAATGGCACCGATTATGATACCAAGATCACCATAGCCATGAAAGACCATCATCCTTTCCACTTCTTCCTCGTCACCACATACTTTGACATCAATTTGACAGTATATGTGGTCCGAAAGCGCAAGCTGCACGGAATGCATCAACCAAATTTCTTGATCAATGCCGATAGCATAGTTGGACGTCCTATTTCCGTCGAGCTCGATACTCTTTACCGCGCCAAGGACGCGGCCCACCTGTTCTGGAGTGACGACCTCGCGACTCAGGGGACAGGCTACGACGAAATCGATATCACCATGATCTTTCTTTTCTGGTTTTTCCGGAGGGACCTCGACGATTGCAAAGAGAGTCAAGAGTTGAGCTGTAAGGCGGGCTTTGAGGCTCACGTAGAGCGATGTAGGAAGCCTGGGTAACGAGCCCGGGGGTAAATCTTGCAGAAAAGCCCTACCCCCCATCAAGATCAATCGTAGTGGTACACCCGATGCGTCGAGCCATCGTTCTTCTATATGGACGACGATCCTTCTGAACCACAAAAATGGCAGTGCAGAGAAAGTATAGAAACTTCCAAACTCCGCTTGGCATGATTCTCGCCAGCTCCTTGTCGAGCATCCAAGTGGTCAAGAATGTCCAAGTTTGCACCCCACCGCAAGTCCTACAACAATCCTCACGCGGCATCCACAACTGTCTGCCAGAAATGTCTGAAAACTGGTGAAGTTGTGCCGCCTCTTGTGGATTCAGATGTGAAACTGAGAGGTTCCATTTCGGCGTTGCAGGTCACTTCATCTACGAGTGTAAATCAGAACGCCCATATGTTTCGCGTCCTTCTCGCACGGAAATGCTCGAGAATCCAAGGGTGCTGGCTAAGCTCAAGGCCGATGGCAAGCCTTCAGTAGAGGTCCCAGAGGAATTCAAAAAGAAGTGTGTCCTAGAGTTCCTATCACCGAGGATCCTCTCTCACTGTCATCCAGAAGCGGCACAGCAAACTTGATTTTAGAAGCCAAGGAAAAGGAGAGGGAGAAACAAAAAGCGACTGGTTCGAAGAGCCATCCAAGGAAGAAGGCTCGGAGGTAAGCACCGGCCTCTCTCAATTCGTTGCATCCAATCCAATATATTCTCGTAGATCAAGCCGTTCGTCTGACTCTGGATCATCATCCGGCTCAGAGTCAGAGTCTGCATCATCGGCGTCGGATTCGAGAGCGTCGGACTCGGACTCACGTTCAAGCTCGGGTTCGGAGTCTTCACGTTCGCGAGAACGTAACAGAATGCGACGTGTTCCTCGGAGAAATGACAACCGGAGCCGCTCGACTTCCCTATCCAGTGCCTCAGATAGTTCCAGTCAACGAGATTGATTCGGAATCATGTATCATCATTCACATGGTGCATGTATGATATAGGGATGTCTAAATTCATTCGCAACCATTGAGAGCCGAAACTCGGGTGTTCATAAGGAGTGCCACAATCAGCCTGGCAAGGCACAGCTTTGGTTGAGGTCGGGATGGGTCAATAGATCACTCACCCATATAGTCCGAGCACCTCTGCGAAGATCAGAATAAGGACCATAGATACGAATATTCGTTGTTCATGGACGTATGCACGAACGCACTGTTCTGAAGTCAGTAACTTGTATAAGAACCAGTCAGCGCCACGCACTGAATCACCGACAAGACCGATTGCATAGCCGGCAGCAATACCAGTAAAACCGCACGAGATGCCTGCTCCAAGGTGGATGAATCCAGCAGCGAGGGGATAGTCTTTTGCAGGGTGTACTGCAGACAACCCAAGATGAGCATGTCTTTTACAATGAAAGATTTGGCGAAAACGAACGTGACCCCGCGATGAGCACAGACACCACCAATCCATAGACTGCTATGATACCAGACATGACGACTGGTACTAGAGACTAGCGTAGCAGGATCATTCTCAGGAGGGACCGCAGGTATGACTGTTCGGAACTTGCCTTCATGATCAACTCTGGTTTGAATGTTCCCAAACCAGCAATACCGATACCGGATTTAGCGGTCCCAAAGGCAGCACCGACAGCTGCATGGGAGAGTCAGCACAGTTTGAAGTGGTGTAGTATGATACGGCCTGAACGTACTGCTGAATATCATCTGCAACGCCAAAACAAGGCAGTGAGTGGAATAAGACAAGAACTGCTTTTTTTGCGACAACTGACTGCGGAAGCTACTCCAGCGAACCCGAAGAAAGGAGCGTACGGTGGACATAGTTGAGATGACATTGCTGTCGGTAAATAGATGCGAACGTTTTGTCTGAGCGAGTCGAAAGCAAGCTGTACGATCACGTGGATACTTAGCACAGCCACTGGGCCGATGGTAGTGGAATTATTCGCCCCACACTGCAGACCCGAAGAACACACAGCATATATATATTGACTACACACACAACACCGTATCACCAGTATCCACGTAACATCCAGCAAGAGGCTCGCCCAGAACATAAACCAGGGTGTAGATAAACAAAAGTTCAACTGTTGCAAAAGGGTGAGGGACTCAAGATCAGGACGGCAAATGCGCACGAAGAATCGCGTGCCAATTGTAACTAGAGAGTGTATCTGAACAGGGGAGCGTCATCCCCACTTTCCCTGAATTCATCTTTGCGATCGTCAGTAATCCCGCGTTCGCGGCAAATCATCTCCTTCTGCTTGTTGAGTCTGTTGAAATCCCACATCGCAACTAACGACAACAGTATCCTAACGGACCGTCAGCGAACACGACAATCCGGGAGCATCAAGAGGAGACACACGTGAGACCCAGCAAACCCATTATTGTTCCAAGGCCAACATGGAACCGTGGCGGATCAAAGAAAATAAAAGCCGCACATATTCTACGATGGTTTCACCAGATCATGTCATGAAATATGCCGGAAAAGAACGCCACTCACCCTCCTAAATTTCCAAATCCATTCAGCATCGCAATGGCGGCACCACGTTTGATGTCCCCTCCGGCATTTGAGCTGACCCATGCGAGGACAACAGGTATGGCTGAATAAACACCCATTGCGGTGAGTACGGTGCCGAGGTACGCTGGGCCAGGACGCGTTTGCGTGTATAGGAGACTGTATCCCACCAAGGCGATGAGTGGCCCAGCTATCACGTACGGTCCGCGAAGTTGGTGCCTGTCAGAATAAATTCCGAAAAGGATGGTGCATACACAACCTGCAACGAAAGGAGGGACAGAGAGGAGCTGGGCATTTGCAGCAGAGAAACCAAGCTGGGTGATGATGCTTGGGGTGAAAAGTGTGATTCCATAACCGGGGATGATCAAACTAGCCCATGCAAATGTCAGAAAGACCGCCGAAATGTACAAAGTCCCCACGTACCCAATGTATACACCAAATTGAATGTAAATTTTGTAATCCTTGAAAGCCTGCAGAACGAACTGCCAGTTATAATGCGTAGCAAGACCCAACGAGTCCCTCTTCAGCAATTCAGCGAGATAACAACTTTCAGTCTCTGTCAAAAATGACGCTGTTTCCGGGGACTGAACGGAATTGAGTTGTGATGAAGTACTGGATGCATGGATGCACGAACATCATACACAAAGAAGGGGGCTGCGAGTGCTACGAGCACCGTAGCTGCAGAAATGCAAGTCAGACAATTGCTATCTAGAGATGACTGGAGACTTACCAATACCCTCCAGGCAGAACTAGTAACTTTGGATGAGTACATTGCATCAAAGAGGTACTTCTAAGTGACCTACAATCCACTGCCAACCATGGAGGCCCCCGATCCTGCGAGGAAAAAGCAAAGTTGGGCGATGAAAGAATACATTTCTCAAGTGTACTGCCTACCCTTCCATTTGCTCAATGAAATATCTTTTGGGGCGTGAGTGGCATGCTATACTGAAGCAAGAGAGTGGTCTCACGCCAGTAAACCACTAAAAGCACCTGCAAAAATTGCAGCAGATAGGAATAATGCAATGCGCTTTGCCCGTTCAGCACGTGGATACCACGACGTGAGGTAGTATGTCACGCCCGGGAACAACCCAGCTTCCGCCAAGCCGAGGAAAAATCGGGCGCTGTACATGGCCAGAAGAGCATCAGCGACTGAGGTCCACAACTTTTTAGACCCTTACACAAGGAGTCCATGATATGTCTTCACGAGACACATCAAAGTCATGACCAGACCCCAGACAACCATGATTGCAGGTACTATATCAGGCATTCTGGATCAGCGTCCGAAGCTGCAATGAAAAGGTGATTACTGTACGCCATCGAGATGGTCGAATGAGCTTCATGACAACATTTCTGTGAATACTGTTGGTTTACGTATCGGGTGTATGTTGCTTTGACTCACGATGGGACTTGTACAAGACAGTACGGAACCTAAGTCAGTGTTAGTCATATTCGTCAAAGATACGAATAAAATAGAGATCCGCACGAAGAAGACCGCAGCAGCAATGTTATACCTAAGACCGACAAGGTCCAGGTCAGTCTCCATGCCTGCAATCTTGGCGTTGCCTAAGAGCTGTTGTAAGTGGTGTGGACACCTTTGAAACGTAGAATAGTACTTGCCGATATTAGTGCGGTCTCTGAGGGCCAAAGCATTAGTCGCTCAAAGAACGGTCGGAAGGCCATTTCAACGAAACTCACAAGAAAGAGAAGAGGTATAACAACGAGATAATGGGCAGGACATGCCAGTCTATTTTCCTTAGTATCCTAGCTTGCTCTTTGGCGCTGAAATCGAGAGCCTCAATAGCAGCCTCCTTGCTGTTGACAGCATCAATGTCGACACCACTTTTCAGGTCGCTAGACGGTGACTGAGGCATACTGGAAGTAGGTGGAAGGGGGAATGGTATGGCATTCCGGCCCTGGCTTGGTATCTCGTATTTCAGGTTCCATGATTTCTGAAACGGGGTACGCTACGTTTCGCCACGTTCCCAATGCTCTTTTGGAGCGAATGGCAATTTGGCGGATTAGTACGGATCATACTCCAAGCTTGGATGCTTCCAGTTCCACATTCTACTAGGCGAGGGTTACTTACACACACCAGGTACAAGTTGACTGACATGCAAAATGTTTAGTATTATATTCAGCGGCAAATTGAAATCAGAAGGGCCTTACTTGGCGTGTTTCTACTCGCAGCCCATAGCTACGCAGTAAAACCGAACACGTGTTTGTTGTCGTTCTGCGTGTAGCCTACAGGATAACTTGGATTCTGTCTCAATTAAATGTACTACTATCGTGCCTACGTTATTGCAAATGCCTGGCACAACGCAAATGTCTCAAACACCACAATCACAATAAGTTATATCCCCACAAAAATTACAGGAGGTCTGTTGTAGTATACAACAAAAAATAAGCAAGTCAATCGAGAATTGTGTCCACAGCGAGGCAAAAACTACTCTTTCGCAAAGGGGTATCATGCTTCCAACCCCAAGATCCCAGAGATCAGGTGGATGAATCATAGATGTGACACCTGAAGTTCATGGCCCATACTATGAACGACTTGTACGGCAAGTATAGACCCTCAAAGCCCACAGGATGGGGCTCTAAGAAAGAATATTGAGGTGTAACTGATTAGAGGGTGACAAGGTGGTGACAAAATTCAATCTCCTCTCGGCACGCAGAGTCTGGCACGCGTCACCTGACATGACATTCTCTTGACGCCGAATGACTGAGATCAAAAATTGAATTACCGCACTGAGCAGGCTTGTGTGACCCGGTCGTGACAGACATTTGCAGTAGACCAGCACAAGGCCTCTAAAAACCGGTATGCTTCGCTCTCGTCATCGAACAAACATAAAAATCCGGAGAAAATTGTAGCTTGTAGAGATGCATGTAAAGTATTAGTGACCTGCTACCAAGATAGCTAGCTGCTGTTGTTGAAGCTCTGGAGGGGATTTACTGATTTTTTTGCACTAAGGTAGACTCGATGGTAGAGAGGGTGAGCCTGAGGTCTCCCGCAACACGACCAAATGTGTCGACACGCTCCGATTGCTCCGCTACGATCATACGCGCCATTGTATGTTACCAACTCACACGCTACGTTTCAGTCAGGTGTCATCAATTGTTCCGGGTGACTCTTGCAGCATTTCGATGACGATCTAGGGTGTTAGGATGGGGCCATCCCACGCTCAATTTCATGTCATCAAGATGCTTCGGGTGATGTCAAGCTTCAAGGCTCGACTGAGTAATGCTCTCCGATCACTTGAAACAAGCTGCAAATTCAGGAGTATTCATGCTATCAAGCTCAGCACCATACCAAGGGTTCGAAACGCTACTACAAGCTGATAAGATATCCAATGTCAGAGCGCATACCCACTTATCTGGACTCCTACAGCTGGCTCTGAATGTGAAACGCACAACAGAACACGGAGACAGGTGGAGATTCGTCGAAGATGCACCACGTCATTCTGTCGGCAGGCGTTGACACAACGGAGTTTTTATTTTGCCAATCCGACGAGGAAGGTAAGGAAGATGAATCAGGGAAAGTGCACAGATAATCTACTTCTTTTTAATCGCCCTCAAGCGTATCGTCTCATCGCTGATGAAAACACCCTTTTACGCTATGTAAGCGGGGAATGGAAAATTGCGGGACTAAACTTACTTTGCCCTTGTATGGCTCGGGGGGACGCAATCTGCGGATTTTGGCAGCAAAGTGGCCCAAAGCAACATTGTTCGTGCTGCTAAGCACAATCTTGGTGGCTGAAGGGACCTCAGCTACGATGTAAGCAGGGATGGGCACGAAGATGTTGTGAGAGTGTCCAAGTTTGAGGTTAAGCCTCTTGCCGCTTCCACCTGCGATAGTCCCTCGTAAGTCGTCCTCCAGTGCAGCCCTGTATCCGACGCCGACCAGGTACAGCGGTTTAGAGAACCCGTTGGTCATCCCGGTGATAGCGTTGTTTATCAGTGATCGCGTCGTGCCCCACATGGCACGTTGATGCTTGACAGTGCCATCCTCGACGGTAAGAGACAACACGTCCGGTTGGGGGAAGGAGAGTTGCATGTAGGGCTCGAGAGGGACGGTCGTTTCGCCAAGAGGTCCCTTAACGGCGAGGGATGTTGAGGATGGTGTGAGGGTAACATTAGGTGGAATTGGGATGGGCTGCTTCCCAATGTTTGATATGAACCCACACACCCGCGCCGAAGTGCTGAACTGTCGAAGGGCCTTCATGGCAAATGTTGTTACTTGTTCGCAAGGAGGGACAAAATTCGTCGCCGTGGCACTCTCTTGCCATAACGGTCAAGTAAGCCTCTGCCAACTTTGTAGAGTCGTCCATGCTCTGGGTCTTTTTTACTCAAGATCCTGCAAAGCAATCTGACTCCAGTCTTGCCTGAAAGGACGAGTACTGGGCTTTAAGCTTTACTATTTCTCTGCAAGATGACGTCTTAAAAACGATCTACACCGACCTCTTGGATTACAGTATGGATGGTTCAATATTGGCACCGGTCAAGTGATTTTAATTTTCTCGGTTAACTATTCATCGTATGTATCCCTGGTAATCCTGTTCACTTTGCCATTAGTCTTATCATAACCGGTATCGCGATGACTACTAATGGTGCAGTCGTTCTGGGTTCTGGAATGACTCATAATGCTTTTCTTCATTCATCTAGCACAAGCCATCCTTTACTCAGCTGGCGCGAGAGTCTTGGCTCGCAGGACGGTGTTGGTTCTCATTGTTATCAGTACGTGACGACTTGCTCCCTTAAGCTTGTCTCCCCATGATCCTTGGCCCTCTGACAGGATGCGAGTTGCTGTCCATTACAAAAAACGTCGCTCCGAATATGATTCCTATTTCGTGAAGATGATTCTGCTGCTCATATCGCTAAAGAAACTTCAAATACAGCTCATGCAGCTCCGATCGCTCCATGGTCGGGGTCCTAGGGACCGAAATTCTTGGCTGGATAATGTACGTCGCGGCTTCAGTTCCGGATTTGTTGCGGTCATAGTTCGCATTACTTATTGAGGATGTTTTCTTGAGTGTCCTTGGCCAAAGACAGAGGCGCCTCGGCTCTAGAGTGGTCCATCACAGGACTCCAGGTGGGCATCTCTTTAATCCTAGTCATGGTTATGTTTCATCTGAGGTACATTTAGAGTATGTGCTGATGCTCTTGAACTGTTAATGCATCCAGAGTTGTTTTTGCCTTCTCTAGGGATGATGCATTACCGGGCTCGCGGTAGTAGAACGAGTCAACCGATATATCAAGACCCCCGTTAAAGCCGTCGGGTTTGTTATACTACTTTCTGTAATCTCAATGGCGGCCTTTGACTCACTCGTGCGTATCCCTCCCTGCGTTGCGCTGTTTTGCATACACCTACACCTTCTTAGCAGTGCTACTCTACGTCTCCTGTGTTACTTCCGCATCACCTACGGCAAAAGATATGCTTAAACCTTGAACCCTTCTACCTCGGACGCTGGTCGAGACCTATTGGAGCAATCGTTGTCGCATACGTCGCTTTCGTGGTTGTGATGTTGCTATTCCCTTATACCAGACTGTGGGTTCGCGGACAACGAGTGAATTCACTTCTACCTCGTTTTCATGAGCGATACTCAAGTGGTGAGAGACTATGCTATTGTGATCTCTTTGGGGCAGGCTGTCCCTGGGTTGCTGGCGCGACCGCCTATTTTGTGACGTTCGGGACACTCTGGACGGCCAACGGACACGAATCGGTTTTACATGTTCAATGGAAAGCCGCGGTGAAAAGGTCGAATGGCCACAAACAAGCTCGTCATGGGTTGCGTCGGTGATCTGATCTCCGCGAGTGCGCTGCGGCTAGTCGACGGAATGTTCATCCCACTCTGATGCAAATACACCTTGAGTTGGTGCAGTAGAACAAAGTAGAGTCATGGGCAGAAACAGTTAGCTGTCAAAGATTCGAATAGTAACACTACAATTACTTGGGCTTGCGCGGCGCGCGCGCGGGGTATAGTACACCGCGAAGGATGATGCCAGTGCTCGCGAAAGGAGAACTACGGTCTCCCGAGGTTGTATTTCTGAACACCCACCATGTGGGGGATGATTAGTGTGGTGCAAAGGTAGCTTTATGGTGCGAGGGCGATGATGTCTCAGGATGGCAAGTACACTTGCAGTTCCGAAGCGCATTGCCTGCTTCTCACATACCCCGCGCTACCCTGGTCCCAATCCAACAAAACTTCGTCGCTGCAAGTTTAACTTTCTCCGTCCTCCCACCCTAGACCTGACCTTCCCTTATATTCATCTCGGGGTCTCAGGACTTCGCGTCGCCAACCTTTTCATATAGTACGCGGTCTAGCAAAGATCAATATGGCAGCATACTACGCCAGTGATTCCGTGTTGACGCACGCAACTTCCTTGTACCCTTATGGTCAACAAGACGATCCAGACTGCCAGGCTCAGAGCTCTAGCATATATAATCTACCTACCGATTCCGAAGGCGAGGCGGAGGTGGACGAACTGGAATCTGACACAGAGTCGGAGCAAGGGGCTGGCGCGTCCGCTAGTCAGAAGAAAGCGGGAAAAAGAATGGGGGAGCGCGTCCCAGGAACAACGTTGCTTCCCATTTCCAGAGTCGAGAATATAGTCCAGGCCGATGGTATGTTCCTTCCTCTCCTCGGCGACGGATGCTGTTGACGCGATTTCACCTATGTCTTCCAAGGCATCACAACCAATCTCTCCATGTCAAAGGAGGCTTCCTTTGTCCTATCTATCGCAACGGTACGTATTACCTTCGTCTTATATGACTCAGGGGTTTATACTACCCTTCAGGAGGAATTCATAAAACGCATGGTTCAAGCTGGCCATCGACAAGCTTCTGTATCCCGTCAAACTACTGTTAACTATGTAGACATGGGTCAGCCTGGTGTAATTTGTAAACGTGCCCTTTACTGATGGCTTTTCAGCGGCTTCCACTCAACAATACCAAGAATTCATGTTCCTTCGAGGTAATTACCTGCTCAATCCTACCCAATACCGTGTATTAATATATTTTATCGCTTCAGACATAATCCCCGGACCAATTTCCCTTTCTGAAGCTCTAGAAAGACGAAAGATTAAAGAAAAAGAAGACCTAGAGACGAATCCCGCCATGTCTTCGGCCACCCAGTTAACTTTCCCAGGATCAACATTGTCTGCTGGTCAGCTAAATGGCAAACTAAAATCCAGAAGCCGCCCAGCAAACGGAAAGGAAAAAACGACTGCGAGCGGGACTCTGCAAGCGGAGCATAGGAGGCAGCCAGGAATATTTGATCCACCGGACGACCCCACGTCGACGAACATAGTCAGAAGTTCTAGCGGGAGAGTAATACGGAGTACGAGAGCCGCCCGTCAAGACGAGGCAGATGATGACGAGAGCGGGTTGACCAACGGCTTCGCATACTCTCACGATCAGGACTGGTCTGGTTCAGCATCACCGAGACGACTACCCACATCGAACCGATCTCCTCACGACATCCACAACTCGACATCACCATCTTTCACCCCTCCCTGGCCTGGTCAGTTCACGGGTCCTGCCAGTGCCTTCTTGCAGGATTCTCAGAGTACGTTCGGGCGGATGGTTCAAAATCCGGGTCGTACTATTTATTCCCAGCATACACGCCCAGAAAATGGGTCTTACTCTTAACTACAGCATCGTTCATTTAGCCGGAATGTACTCTCTATTCATCACCTAATATGGGATGGCGCATCCCCCTTCACGCAGACTATTTCCACTTGTTCCGCTACGGCTTTCACAATTCACAACCACACTTCGAGGCAATATATTCTTCAACTGAGGGAAGGTTGTGTGACGCATGAGTATGTCAAGTAGATTCGAGCCATGTAAGAGGGGCCAGAGGTGTGACTTTCAATCGGTTCATGAGGGATTGGGAGTAACTAATCTTATCTTATCAACGGAGTCCGTTGTTTATGTAAAATGTAAAATGTGCTCCGGCGAATCAATCAATTCTCAATTTCACTTACACGTCCAGCAAACCAAGCCTGTCACATAACTTGCAGAAATGATGGGAAGCGCCGAGTGTGGATTCCAGCTACCTATTATCAGCATCGCACCGTACTGGGACACTCAATCGGCCAATAACACGGAACGGGAGGCAGTATCTAAAGCTCTCCACTCGGCCTGTGTGGAATACGGCTTTTTTTATTTGGACATTTCTCAATGCATCGAGCCCGCCGAAACAGAGGAGCTTACAAGGCTTGCTCGAGAGTTTTTTGCGTTACCACAAGCTGAGAAGGACAAGATCTCATTGAGGCATCAAGATGGTGCCCGAGGTGCGCATGTCCGAATACCCTCTGTTCACAGGCTCACCCATCTCGCAATCACAGGTTACCAAAGACTAAAGGAAAACGTCACAAACGGAAAGGCAGATAATCACGAGGGTATCGACTTCTACAGACCTGTAGAGAACCCCGACAAGTCGCGGCCACTCGGGGGAGAAAACCAGTGGCCAACTGTCCCAGACTTCCAGACTAAATATGAGAAATGGATCGAGAAAATGAAAAAGCTCGGGATGATCCTTATGGAAGCGCAAGTATCCATTTTATCGTATGACGTGCGTAAAACAGAGTAGGTCACCAGGATGGCATATGGGCTCGGGATGGACGTAGAGGAATGGCACGAGCTTCGCGCTCAGGTGGAAGATAGTTTCTGGGTGATGCGGATCATTGGTTCGTCTCCAACCACGTCGTAATCTCCGAGCGCGACAGAAAGACTCGAGGTCCTGACTTCCCCACTCTGTAGGTTATCCGCCCCTTCCCGACGCCCATGACGGTTTCTCTTGTGGGGCACATAAGTACGTTGGTGGATTGAATCTCAAAGGACTATTTAACTTGTCCACAGGGATTACGGGTGCCTAACGTAACCACGATTTCATGATAAAAAGACGCGGACCCTCTGACGAGACAATATTAGCCTCCTTTATGCTGATCCTACAAGATCAGCGCTACAAGTGTTCTTACGCAGGCGTGGTCATATCTCAGAAGCTGTTAATGGACTCCCCGACGAACATGGGGGTGAAGAAGGAATTTGGATTAACGCGGATCCGATCCCTGGATGCATCGTCTGCAACATTGGCGAGAGTGAGTCCGTCCGTAGACCGTAGACGGGAAAGATTACTTACCCACAGCCGTGTAGTGTGGGAGATATGGACAAATGGCCTGTACAAAAGTACACTGCACCGGGTAGTTCATAGAGGAACAAATTATCGGTATGCTCTGCTCTCCTGGAACGATCGCTTCATCGTGTTGATCCCTTCACAGTGTCTCGTATGGTTTCAACCTGTCGCATCCTGGGCGGTGCTGACTCTCTTTAAGGATTCCATTTTTCTTCGAGCCGAACTTCACAGCGCACGTTACATCATTACCAGCTGCAATTCGTGCCATGGTGGACAAGGGCGACACGCCGCATGAGATTTATAAGCCTGTCGTGTATGGCGATTTTCTGATGAGAAAAGTGGGAAACAATTTTAGTACAGAGGGCCGAGGAAAGTACGACTAGCGACTAGCGGGGCTTGTGTTTAGCCTGTAGAATCGCATGGTTTCGTGTAAGCGCGCGAGTGGATGCGAGAGTTATTACGTCACGTGCTACCCATCTACTCAAGACGTTTTGCACGGATGAATACCTTGACGCGTGGATTGTTTCATCGACATCGATTGCTCTTACATTATCCACCTTGGAGATCTTTAATTGCGAGGACGATGTCGTACGAAGCATCACTCTCAAAGCTGCCTTACCCCTTGAAAGATCTGGTTGTGAATGCACAAGCAGACACAGGAAGGACCGATACCGACAAACTGGAAGTGATAAACTGGATAGACAAAGTTGCTGTCGGCGATGTCGTCAAATCTGATAGTTTCTCGGTGGGCTTATTTGGTACAATGTGCTGCGATGCCAACTGATGCACCTTTGCGCGAACTCTCCTAGGATTTGGAATCCCTTCTGGTTCCTCGGACACATGTCGTTAGCAACTACCTCACGGCTGCTGATGTTGCGCTGTATGGCGCACTTCACCCAACGCTGGTATGCTGTGATGGTTCCGAAACTATTCAACGCTTCTGTCTCACTCCAGCTCAAGTCTCAGCTGCAGCCGGCCCAGTATTACGCGACGCCTGCAATTGCTCGTTACTTTGACCACATTCAGACGCTTCAGTCTGTGCTAGCCGCGGCCCAGGCGTTATCGCCTGCGTTCTCCACCGTACCTTTCGATTTTGAATCAGCTCCCAGAATAGAGAGAAAGCAAGAACCCCCGAAGAAGAAAGAAAAGACGCCAAAGACCGTTGATGGACCAGAAACCAGAGAGAAAACTGCAGTAGCAGAAAACAAATCAGAGGAAAGCGCTGGTGAGCCTCCGAAGGAGAGGGTGAAAAAAGAAAAGAAGAAGGATGCTGCGGTCGAGGACGGAGGCAAGAAGAACAAGGGAGGAGCTGGTAGTGGTGGGAAGGCACCTGCTGAAGATGCTGGTGAACCTGTTCCATCCATGATAGACTTGAGAGTCGGCCACATTATTGATGGTATGATATCATCGGATTTCCTGCCCATGCTGACAGTCCTCTATTAGTGAAGAAGCATCCGGATGCAGACAGTCTTTACATTGAAGTAAGTGGTTGAATTAAGAGCCATATTTCAGCTTCTGAGTGTGTTGAAATGTGGTTTTTACAGCAAATAGATCTTGGGGAAGAAACCGGGCCTCGCACAGTGGTGTCTGGTCTCGTCAACCACATACCTGTAGAAGAGATGCGCGACAGGTACCTCGTTGCAATTGTGTGTGGATGCTCCTCCCTCCGAAACAACTGCCCTTGACTAACCTCACTCAGTGTAACCTTAAGCCCGTGTCTATGCGTGGAGTGAAAAGCTTCGCCATGGTTCTTGCGGTGCGTGCATTCTCAAGGACGTGTTTCGAATCTGACGCTGTTTATAGGCAACGTCCAAAGAAGGGAAAGAAGGAGGTGTTGAATTGATTCAACCTCCCGCTGGCTCAAAACCCGGGGAACGCGTGTATTTCGAAGGACCCGAGTATGAGGGTATGCTTATCATTCCTCTTGAGTCTGGATGTTGCTCTAAAACTGCTATCAGATGCCCAGCCAGTATCTCAGATGAACCCCAAGAAAAAAATCTTTGAGACTATCCAACCTGGTACGGATCATGGTGATACCGTTATCTGCGCACTTTTTTCATCAGTATCTCCGCATCACCAGGTTTCACAACTTTAGACACCAAAGAGGCAGCTTGGATCAACCCTGCAACCAAGAGTGTCCACAGGATCCGCACAAAGGATGGTGTCTGTGTTGCCCCCACCTTTGTTGGGGCATCCTTGTCGTAGAAACCATCGATGTAAACAATCAATATAATGACGAAGGATGAGGAATATCTCGACTCCCATGCTCTGACCCTTCGCCGACAAATTTGCGATCAGAACTGGGTGACTGGCCACATTCAAGCTCGCTATCAGTGTTGATGTCTACGATGGGGATGGGTCCGCTGAACCAATCCAGGAACCAGATGCGAAGGGGGAGATGGATAAGACGATCACCACGGCATAGCCTGTCGCGTCATATAAGTCAAACGCTGTGAAATCAGATAACAGACCGGATTCAAATATTCACTCATCGTCTGCGGGCTGGGAGTTGGGGTCCAGGGGGGTAGCAGTATCACCACCATGAAAGCAACCCAGATGATCGCCGTTGCTCCAATCAGTCTAGACCAGCGTCCGAGATCACAAGTCCCAGTTTCAGACTTGTCATGTCCGGACGTTATGCGGAAGTTATAAATTGGGGTGACGAGATGTAAAGCCCGATCACGGAGGCACTAAGTGCGGAGGAGGTGGAACCCAGACGACAAGTGATATGAGGTGTGCAAGGAACTCGGGTATGATGTGGGCGAGCTAAATCCCCGCTACTGAGAAAGGGAACAATCTGCAGGTTGGTTGCAGAGAGGAGTATAACAAACGAGACCGCATGCGCAGTGCTCTGGATATTGCAATGGAGTAGTTCCCACCAGCGTAAACGCGGTAGTGCGTTGTCGAGGCTAGAGCCGGCAAACACAGCTCTGGGTGCATTGACAGTTTCGGAACATCCGCACAAGTACTGAACGCCCCCCCAGTGGAGGATGCGACAAATCTGAGCTACAACTATCGATCATCAGTGGACCAATAATGTAGCTCTCCTGCCCAGGACGTTCAGGAAGACATCCCCAATTTGCAGCACAAGAATTGACTACAAGGCGTCTGGGACAGAAGCTGTAGCAAACGACACTGCGATGGCCATCAGCCAGCCAAAAATTTCGGTGCCCAAGACTCCGACCATGATAGAGATCGGAGCTGCCCAAACCGCATTTGACGTTTCTTCTGGGAGCGATGTGTACCGCGGGATCGCCTTGGAGACCAACCGCTTGAGACATTCATCAACCTACTACATCCTGTCAGGGACCACATTGGTAGACTAAACGATAGGATGAACACCCAGACACGCACATTGACCATGAAAAAGGACCTACTATTAGACCAACCAGTGTTATTTTTGAACTTGATGAGCATAACACGTCTTTTGAAGAAACAATGCCCGAGGCACAAAGCATCGGAAGCGATATGCTGCGTTAGCGCCAATGGTGCGTGATTAGCCCAATTTCAACAGTTTGCCTGCCAGAGAGCATTCACCCGATATCAGCTCAGTTACTTCAATGTTGAACTGTTCAAAGTGAGTCATGTCCACGATTTGAGTGTTGTGTCATACTTCGGGAAGTCCAACTCCGTAAATAAATAAGGTGCATACGATTATAAGGTTGAGTGGTGCTACAGACACAACGTTTCGAAAAGTAATTGCCAATTACCTGTAGAATGTCATAGGGAAATTCAATGAAAACAATCCCATACCATTAATCAACATTGATCCTGATACTTTCCTTATCTACCATCTTCGGAGCCTTCAACGTGAGGATCCCATCAGCCAACTTGGCCGTAATCTCCGAACTGTCAACTGGGCGAGGAAGCCAGATAGTTCGTGTGAACGATGAGGTTCCGGAGTAAAGACGCTCTGTAGTCAATTGGTTGGATGGCGCCTCGGAGCTCACAACAGCTCCTGCACCTGCAGTTATCGTCAATTAACCAGTAAACTGTGCGTAGCAGACGTGCATACCTTCGCCTTGTGAAGTGCCAGTCTCAGTAGTAGACTCTGAAGAGTCACCCGGACGGCGATTGAATGTTCTACCCTGGATGGTGACGCTGCGGCCGCCATCACCGACGCTGATGTCAACATTCTCCTTCTTCACTCCGGGTAATTCCGCCTCGACGATGTAGTTGTCTCCTTCCTCTGTTAGGTCTAGGGCAGGATGGACAGTGCTGGGAGAGGTGAAGAGCGGGTCAGCGAGGAATGAGCGGTGCGGAAAGCCATAGACAGTGGGTGAACCCCTAGTTAGAGGCTCTTCGAGCATGCGAAACAGGGGTCTGAATTCGTGTAGGAGTCTGCTGATGGACATGGTTGAGTTCAACCCAGCACAAGCACTCCCGCTGGTTTTATAGGGATGAGCGTCACACTTCCATGACGTATTCCCCCGGCACGCTCGATTTTCGACATACAGTGCCCGGGGTCTGATGTTGCCGCCGGCCAAACGAATTCAATCAAATACATGCTACACTTTCCCAAGTGCCGCTAGTGCACTATCCCTGTTGATTT
>JBBPQD010000096.1:0-20724 GCA_038092355.1 Caloboletus inedulis
TTAGAGCAATGGCGTCACCACCTTGAGGGTGCACGCTTCCAGTTCGAGATCTGGACGGATCGTTGGCTGCTGGCGGCCAGCCTGCTCAAACTGCACCTCCGCCAGTATCTCAGTCCGAGGATGACGCAGATCTCGACCTGGCCCCTGGAAGCGACGTGACTGAACCATCAGCAGTCTCGGTAGATCGTGCGGAGACAGAAGACGAGGTTTACCAAACTCATCTTGCCATGAGCCAGGGACTCCGACCTACCGCATCTCCGTTCATCCCTTCGCAGCCTCCACCGATGCCCTCCAGTGTTGCCGAACCTCCGTCTCCTCCGCGTTTGGGATACAACCCATTTGCTCCACCCACCAACGTCCCCCCTCCTCCAGGCCAAATTCCAAGCAGGATTGAAGACAAAGTAAAAGTTGCAGCCACTATTGCTGCTAGGTTGAGTGCACTCGCTCCCATCGCAGGTGCAAGCTCGGCCGGGTCTAGTGACTCTGGGACCAATTCTCCCGCTCCACTCCCACCTTCGGAGGAAGATGCATCTCAAAGGTAAGCCTTGTCCAACAGCAGTGTTTTTGGATTACTTAAATAGGCTCATTCACAGGTCGGATCCCCATGGTTTTGCTGCTCGTCTCATGGCAAAATGGGGTCACAAAGAGGGTCAGGGTCTAGGCGCAGACGGTTCGGGCATCATCAACGCACTCACCGTCGAACAAATCGCACAGGCGAAGAGTGGGAAAGGGAACAAAAAGGTTGTGGCACAAGCTCAGGGCAAACCGGCGATCGGCTCCAAGATGGGAAGGATCATCAACGACAATGAAGATGCGAGAGCACGCGAGGACCGCGAGCGGTTTGGTGAACCCAGTCGAGTCGTTGTACTCACCAACATGGTAGACCCTGAAGATGTTGATGATGGTGATCTGCGTGACGAAATTGGTACGTTTAACTGATTTGTCGTATGTTCATCGCGGCTGAAGCCCAGTCTTGTAGGCGATGAATGCTCAAAGAATGGCACCGTTGCGCGTGTCGTTGTCCATCTCTGTTATCCGCCTCCGTCGAATCCCGAAGAGGCTGTACGCATATTCGTACTGTTTGCTGGGCCGTCGGGAGCTTGGAAGACTGTGAGGGAGATGGACGGAAGGTATTTCGGTGGAAGAGCAGTGCGCGCGAGGTATTTTCCCGAGGGGTTGTTTCTTCAACATGATCTAGATGCCGCGCTCTCGTGAGCCTTTTGTCCCTCGTCCTACGTATCTATTCGTATCGTTCTGTCTGCTTGTCTAGTTCTAGTCTGCCCTCATTGTTGAATGTCAGTCCCCACATAGCCAAGTCACTCCTCAGAGCGATGGAGGTTGAACACTTGAGGGAAAGTCTGACATCGGATCTTGAATCGACTCAAAGCATGCGTGTCCTGAAGGAAATGCGCTCGTTCAACTCGAGTGTAACCCTCATGATCGGATTGAACGAGCCAGCATGTAATGTTATAGGATACGGCACGCGAAATCCACATCCTTTTAGTGGCCCCGCCGTCCAACGGTCCACATACGTACAGGAGACTTGCCAGCTGGCAGGACGAATAATGATCAAAGGGTCCCACAACGTCTCAACCGAGAATGAGGTTGACTAGCATATGGCGGGTGTGGACACCTAGTTGTGCGGGGGGGTTTTCAAACCGTCTGCTCCTTTGAACGTTGACGTTCCCAGATGGTACGTGGTACGTTTTAGGACCTTTTCACCCATCCCCCCGCCAGCTCGGGAGGGGGGGGACTTGCGTATCAGAAACTCGCCAGGGGTCAGGCCTCCAGGCTCTGGCTGTATGGTACACGTCCCCAGTATGCAATTTACAAGACTTTACCAAGTTCGTTAGAATTGTTCGACTCGTGCAGTATCATTCACTCACTTCTCCAACGTACTCATTTAGGACTCACCTTCATGAGATGAAAATGATAGATGCAACCGAAAACAAGCGAATGCTCTCGTTGCTCATGAAAAAAAAAAAAAAAAAACTTACCCCTTCTTCCAACCAGTATGACGCGTTCCCGATTCAACAATGAAAAACATCATCACAATCCATTCGCATAAATCAAAAAAAGAAACCATCGAGAATAAACAGGAATGTGCCGAGTGATAATACTGTGCACACTAGCGGTTTTGCAACCGTTCCAGAAACGATCCAATGATAGCGAGAATATATCAGAGTTCGATGCAAAGTGGAATCAAGGTGGAGGGAAACGAGAACAGTGTATGTGCATGTGGGACGAAAAGAACAATAGATGAACAGAAGAGGAGAGGAATTCTTACTTGGCGTAGATGGACATAAATAACTGAGCTGTCGCAAGATACGCCATAAATAAGACATGGAAAAGATAGATGTATAAAGGAAATCTTGGGGAATGGCGGCGAATGAACCGTCCAATGCGTATATGTGATGACAGATGGTGTGGATTTGCCGGGGTGAACCTTGCAGCTGATTGCGAGATAGTCAAACAAATGGAGCGTGGAATGCGGTCGATTGATTGGCTATAGGCGTGAAGATGATGTTTTCAGATAGAGATGAATAATGCAAGTGGCATTTTGAACGATTCAAGAGGGTTCGTGGTTGGTGTGGGACTTTCATTGATTTCGCCAGGACTGAACCAATGGCGTTGGGGCATAACGAACGTAGAGAGCAAACGTGCCATGCGAGGCATAGAAACTTTGCGAACCTGAGAGCAGTCGTAGCGAAGGCGTAGTCGAAAGAATGGGCGACTACGCTCCGGTGGATAATGTGATGGTGGAGAGCCTGCTTGACCAGCAACGAGGGTTTAACGAACAAATTGAAAGCAAGGGGATAAGGCGGCAGCCATCCGTATCATGGATACCAAGAGCTGTAGCAAGCAGGATAGATGCAGGTGAGCTCAAATCAGTACGCCGCCATACGGGCTGCATCAAAAGTCTCGGCCCGTGAAATGGGTCCTCGAGCCAGCCTTTTCACCTTCGATGAAACACCTTTGGTAGGGGGTGGGCACGGGCTATCGCCGATGTCGGTTTCTTCGTCGTCAGTCAGAGTAAGGTTGCCAATTTCCGTGAGAGTGGAGAGCCCGTTGCGACGAGTACGAGCAGCATTTGCGGCAGCAAACAACTGAGAAGCATTAGGTGCGGTGTTGCGTTTGGATTGTGGTTGTTGCTGTTGCTGTTGAGTCAAGCTGGAAACCTTGGAACCCAGATCGCCATAAGCGTACGACTTCGTGCGACCAAATTTGGCCTTTCGGAACTGATCTAAATCTTCGCGACGGGAGAGCGCATGGCTAGGGTCGTCCATCGTCACATAGTCCTGGGGCTGGCAGCGGCTTGCAGAATGTTTATAGTACGCGCAGTATCCGCCTTCCAGGACATACACCTCCGGGTAGTGGATCCTCGGGTACACGTGGTTGTTCATGGCGCGATCTTTGGACCGCAGGTGCTTGGCGCTATTGCATGTGTCAGTGCGTTGCAATAGAAGCAGTAAAGATACTTTACATCGTTGGGGCTCTTTTGACACTGAACTCGCAGTGGAAGACCAGAACTGTCTTCCTTGAGGCATCACCGCTCACACATGGTTTAGGTCTGTGCTGAGCGAGAAGAAGTTCCTCCACTCCCGCTGTGGTATTGATGTTGACGGCGCCCGGGATATGACCACCGTTATATTCATACTCAAAACGGCAATCAATGACATGGAATTGGGCGATCTGAGCACTGTATGCGCCGTCCAGCAGAGCGTCCAGCTGCGAGGAAATCGTTCAGAGTCGCATACCCTTATGGTAACCAATAACTTACAGTCTTGGGGGCGATTCTCATCAACCCATCCTCGCGAACGCGTTGACATGGGAGAATCTTGCCTAAGGACTCGTTATCGCCGAACCCCGCAAGCATGAATTTCGCAGAGGGACTCTCGGAAACCTCTTCGTTCACGGCACGGCTGGCACCCGTGAGCGGCCTGAAGTCTTCTGTCCCATCGCGACGACGGATGGTCTTGGTCTGTTGGCGTTTCATGTACGCCTGAGCGGGGGAAGACATGTCTGGTCCGTCAAAAGATTCATCGGACAGGTCAACACCAGTAGGTGGAAGCATCGCAGAAACAACACGGCGGGAGAGGCCTAACTTGGGAGGAGCGGGATCATGCGAAGGCGATTCTTCGGAGTCCATTACAGGATATGCGGAGCGGGCACCACCCCCCGCAGGATGCACCACGGCAGAAAAGGCAGGGCGACGGGGGCGCTTGTTGATATTCGACGGGACACCGAGCCCCTGCAATCCTGGCTTGCTGAAGTGAGACAATAATAGACCACTTCCCATGCGATCGAGTTTGTGCTGGGACGGTGACGAAGGAGGAGGAGAGGAGGTATCATCTTGTTCAACACGGCTGACAGCCTCGGGCGATAAGGAACGTCTCTTCTTTGGCTGACCAGCGCCTGCACCAGGTGACTCCAACTGCGCCGACGATATGGTGCTATGAAACATGTTAAAACCAGTGATTGTTGCGGCAGCAGATAAGGGAGGCGAGCTCAAGAGATGTTCATTGTGAGCCATTGGAGCAGGGTCCACATCCATTGCATCCTCCGAAGGAAAAGAAATGGTTTCAGCGGGCTAGTAAGATGTGTGAATTGAAGATCCTAGCAAGTAGTATGAGTGGATACGGATCAACACTTACGGGGGCAAATAGATTTTCGTCCGACGTTTGTGTGCGTTCCAATGGTTTGGCGGAAAACCATTCAGCAGGCAAGGCGGTACGTTGAGTGTGTTTCGAGCCAGACTGTGTGCCGGACTTTGAATTAGACGAGTCGTTTGAAATAGTATTGTTGCTCATGTCTTGGCCAAACATGCGCGCACCACTCGTGTAAGCGCGGGGTCGATTCGTAGGCTTGCTAAACTGCACGGTCTCCTTGCGTGAGACATGAGATGGCATGGGAGAAATATCCATTGCATCGTCTTGAGCGATGTCCCGAGTAATGTTCACGTAGTCGCGCGGAGGAGAGTTAAGGGATACGGTGGAGGCGAACGAGAGCTCGAGGTCCGAGGAGAGAAATTCATCGAGGTCATCACGGGGTTTGAGATGTTGGCTACGTTTGCGAATTGGCGCAAGAGGCGCGCTAAGATACTGGGAGGAAGCTGATGATATGGTAGAGAAGAAATTCATGACTGGAGGTCCCAAGGAGTCCTCGTGATTCCTCTTGCGCCTCTTGTTTGACTGACGATCTGTAAGACGGTTCATGAAGGCGAGGGACGCGTTGAGAAGGTTATACACGTTGGACGATAAAATTGAAATAATTGAGTTGTATAAGTTTGCGGGTCGCGCAACAATATAGCGACGGGGTTAAGTTGGGTGCAGAGAGGAAGCGACACAGTCAGTGACTGTTGCTCTGGAAGGATGAAGTTGAACACGCATGGAATAAATACTAACCGAAATATAGTCCGAAAGAGCTTTGATCACGACCAGAACAGGCTGTCGGAGAAATCAAAGGGGTAATCAGTATTGTGGGACCGGGGGAAGTTGACAAAGGTGTGGAGTTGTGGAACAGGCGGTTGAAAGACCATTGTCCGCCAGGTTGGTCGAACACACAGTGCATCAGCCTCGTGGCTCGCTTGTAAAGAAAGGGGAATACCCTTTGACGAAAAGCATATGTGAGGAGAGAGAGATTACCTTGGACGTAATGAATGAATTGGCGGAGGAAGCCGCGCCTTGAAATGTGGAAGTCGGGGTGAAAGTGAGTTGAGAGTTTGCTAGCGAATTCCAAGTAGTGGGCAACTCTCACGGAAATTCGAACACGGAACGGAAGAGGTAAGCAAAGTCTGTATGTGAACTTATTGTGGGTCCCGACCCGTCCCTTGCCATAACAAGTGAGTAACGCACCCCTCGACGCTGCACCACTTACCAGAGAGAAAAATACCAGGCGAAGATGAGCGTCCGAGATTAAAGTCGGACTACGCTGTCCAGTCTGCCCTGTGCTCGCAGAGTTGCGGGTACTTGCCTGGTCAAAGTCCTTTGTGTTTAGCTTTTCTTTGGTTCAAGTTGACTTTTGTCACGTGCCCATTGGCTGTATTGTCTCCGTTGTCATAGTATCTCTAGATCTAGACTAGTTCATATACGATACAATTTACGCGATCGCACGTCTCTTGGCTAGCAAGGGGCGTGGGTCCTCCACATCCAATTCAGACCAGCTGTCGAGCCATTAGCCAATAAATCACAGTGGATGATCGGAAAATCATACTAAATGAACACGGTCTGCAATTTCTCGTGATGGATCTCCGGGTATTTCTCTTCGATAATCTTCATGATCAATCTGAAGACGATCTGCAACACCACTCAGTCTCGCAGTGTGATGCGCGCGCTCCTCAACCTCACCTCGTATCCCGCAACATTCAAGTGCAGGCCGTCGTGAAGGAACTGCGAGCATGCTTGCTCATCGCGTCCGGCAGCATCCCAGATCTCTGTCCATACATCCGCCACGGGCACACCCACCTGCGCTCCAACTTCCTTCACAGCCTCTGCGTACGACTCTGTCACCGAAAAAATGCGTCCGAACCACTGGTAAGTGTTCACGGGTGGCGGCGTTATCAAAATGACCCGGGTATCAGGCGAATAGTATGCCGACGTCGGGGATTTGACCATATTCACGAGGTGGGCCAAGTTGGACTTGAACCGGTCTCGTGGGACATGCTGCGGACTTGGAGGTGGCGAGGCATCATTGGCGCCGAACCAGATGATCAGCAACTGCACCTTTTGTGCATGATGCTGCTCGTCTCGTTTCGCAAGGATCTATATCAAGTCCGCATTGGAACGATCTCACATGGTGACCCACGAATTACCTGCTCAAAGACTGGAATGGCCCAGTCAGTTTGATACCCGCCAAAACCTCGGTTAATCACGTCCAACTTGCGAACATAGACAGCTAGACGCGTCTTTAGCGGCTGGTCGACGCGTAGACCACAGTGAACATACCCGCCAACTGTTGGGAGAATCCAGACCAATCCCACCCTCCCTGGGTGAGGGAGTCTCCCAGGAGTAAGATGGCATCTTGGGTATAAGCTGCCATACCCACGTCTATCTATTGGGACGGAACTGTCAGATGTTATCGCAGTGGAACCGATCGAACGTCAGTGAACCGCTCACTGTCTGAAATGACGTGCAGGGGCTTCAGGTGAGGATGGATTAACGGGAGGTATTCGTCCGGTGTCAACGATCAGTACGAACGGGAGCCTACAATCAGATAATTTATACTTCGAAATGAATCCCACGCTGCGTGTTTTTTTGTCACTTCAACTACTAAGCGAAGTGCTCTGGCTTTCGAGAAAACTCATGAGTATGTCTTGTCGCAGGAAGAAATTCTAATCCTTGAGCGACTCATCAGAGCCGGATGGATCGCCAACTTCAATTGGTAAGCGCGGTTTGAGCGCGGTAAATAAGAAAATGCGTAGTACCGTCGCGTATTCGGAGCGGAAACCAGATCGGATCGCCGACTCCAGCACATTTGTCTGCTAGCAACCACTTCATCCGGGACCATCAATGGCCTCAAGCAGCCCGATACCACTGCGCGTATCGAATAAGAAAGCTTACGTGTGGGACATCGATGGTGAGACAAAACAGAGAAAACTATCTCGCCATCCTTTTCCTTCTGATCACATCTACCAGATATCACCACGTTGCGTTCACACCACCACATTTGTGGCGTCTTGACTGGCACTCTTCCACATCTGTCACAGCAAAATGTATTCTTGGGCGTCCCGCTTCTGCTCCTGCCAGAGGAGGTGGTTCTCCTCGTCGACAAAGGTCAGATCGTCTACCGATGTGTCAATTGTGACTGATTTGGTCCGCCTGGTTCGTTACAGGACTGGCAATATTAGTAGACGACCAGAATGCTCACCATGATCCCAGCGCAGCCGAGCTGGAAAGGTGGGATTTCGAGCGGCTCCGCGGAGTCGAAGAGCAACTTGCTTTGGCAGAGGAACACGAAGCCAGGGAGGCCCTCAATCCGGATCGTGCCATGTCCGAAAAGGCCATCCTGAAACGCAAGGAACGAGAGGATAGAAAAGCGCGTGGTAAAACCAACCCTCTCGAGTCGCCCCAGGGTATATCCAATGAGAGTCTATCCACGCCCCTCACCAACGAATCCGTTCCCGACCCCGCCGACTCGCACCTCGAGTCGTCACGGAACACAAGATTACGTGGATCTGACGTGATTGTACCTCGGAATTCGACCACGCCATACACGGTACACGTTCCTGGGGCATCATCCACATTCGAGTGGTATGCCCTGTCCACCCATTCGTTCACCACTCTCGCCGCCGCGCGCGATGCTGGCATATGGTTTTATCCGGAAACGCCCATCCAACGCGCTCGCTGCGGCGTCTTCCAAGATTTATGGAAGCAGGGTTACTTCATGGGAGGCGGTATCAAATTCGGTGGCGAATACTTGGTATATCCTGGTATGTTTCCCTCGCTTATATTTCTTCGGACAATAAAAAAAATTGTCCGCCGTATCGGCTTAACACCGGTCATTCTCGAGAGAGAATTGTGCTATCCTCGTCTTTTGAGAGTGCTTTTTGTCTGAGATGTTCTGATCTGTTTATATTGCGACATCCTGTCGTCATTCAGGGGATCCATTACGGTATCACTCCCATTTTGTCGCGTCCGTTATCGAGTCTCCTGCAGCCCCTCTTCGGCCAATGGAGATCGTTGCTCATGGTCGGCTAGGGACTGGCACAAAAAAGGCTCACTTGTTATGCGAGTGGGACGAGGACAAGAAGACCGTAACGTATTACTCCATCGAGTGGGCCGGATTTGGATGAGATCAACTTACAAGGTCCGTACATCCCAACTATCCCTCTCACGGAGCAGTCGTCAGAAAAAGGTATTGCATTGCATACTCATTAGAAAATGATAGTGGGGTATACCAAAATCCTACGATCCACATGAAGAATTAGCCCATGATGTTTACTTTGAGATTATAGGACCATCGATAATATCATTCACTAATCTCGCTTTCGCCGGTCTAAGTTCCGCGCAGCCTTTCGCTCGACTGGCCGTCCCGAATTGAGGGCTTGTTGATGCGGCTTTCTCCCCCCAAGCGGGACTCTATGGAGTTGGATTCCTGCACCCTCTTCAGCCCTCTCGGACGAATTGCTGGGTACTCTATTGTGACGGTATTCCCCGACGCTGAGGATCCGAACAATCAAGTCATTAAGCCATATCACCGTGGCAAATATGGGGAGCCGAATCGGGACGAATGGCGAGGGATAGCGCACTGCATCATGCTTCTCAGAAGAAACTTGTGGGTTGAACGGATCCTGGGGAACAGGCCGAGCGTGCATAGCCATGATGATATACTACAGCGGAAAACTCAGCTCTTTGTCACGTATCGCGCGATGACAGCCCAGATGACGTGGCACGCACCGCAGGAAATAACAACGCAAAGAGAGCGGCATTTGCGAGGCCACTTCCCCATGTACAGATAGCCGCAGAAGGAAACCCGAACGCGAAAAAGTACGGCCAACGTTCTTCGAGGTATCTCACTCTATTCGAAAGAGAGAGGCCGCGAGCGATCCAGATGAACCTGTACCCCAACACAATCAATGAAGATGCCTTTTCTGATGGTACGCCATCGACGCTTACTCGAAACAATAATACCTGGACGAGCGAGTGATCAACATTGCATGTTCCGGCGGGGGGGCAAACGTTGACGCGAGGGACTCACGCATCGACCCAACACATGAAAGCAAAGCTTATCAACGGACCCCCGTACGGAATTGCGCTGAGCGCGAAAGACACGATGACAGATGTGAGAACCATGACTGCCCGGTACGCCGACGTGGCGAGCATAGTCAGCATTCCTGTGTAGGTCACAGGTTGCTGGTGTGATGCGCGATTCCCATGCTGTAAAACAAACGTGCGTTTGGCAATGATGCTGCACCACGAACTCTGCCGGGTACCATGTTAGAGCGGCTTATCATAGGAGGAATGTGGGAACCTTGGGTGCTGACATTAAGATAGAAGGAGACTGCGACGACCGGGAGTAGCCACAGTACTCTGTAAAACCAGCCCACGTTCCTGTGCAGCCAACTTGGGTGGTCATGAACGAGTGGTTGAAGTACTAAATCAAAGACATAGATTGAGGTTACAGAGAGCATGTTGAGAAAAAGAGACTTGAGGATGTTGGACCGGATTTCAGGGTCGCTGTATGAGGGGTAGGACGGCGAGACAGAAGAGAGAAGAAGGGACGGTATACCTTGACGCTGTCCTTATGACGATGTCCCATCTGAACGCGTCGAACAAGCCGTGGAAGAACCATTTGGTCTGGAGCCAAAGTGATTCATGCAGAGGGAAAAAGACGGGGTAGGCAGCACGGGGGTGGTGAACATGTGGGACGTGCGGCTGTTGGCGGTGTAGTTGTTGTGCTGACATGAAACCGCTAGGGGGACTGGCTACGAGTCTCAGTGGTGCTCAGTGGTTGGACGCGAGGATGATCAACCGGTAACTTCCTATCGTCGTCCTCGGCAACCTCAGCTGTTAGCCGGCTCCTCCCCACAAGCCCCTGGCGATGTTCTCTTATCCAAGTTCCACGCCATGCACCCCCGTGCGCGCAGCATTGAAACGCCATATATCCGCTGGAAACAGTGTCCCCAGAAGTTCTGTTGCACACGACCCGCGACGTGCCCCTCATCCCACCACCCTGGCGCTTGATGATCAGGTCACAAGAACTTTGTTCTGAAGCCCACTTTCAAGACGTGAACATTGCGACACCACCCTAGTACAAGTACATAGTGTGACAGAACTCGAGCGAGCCGTGTTTCGAGTGCGCAGCAGACCTTGTTTGTATAATAGGGAACGATACAGGAGAAATACCAAATAAGACGCAGAAAATAATAAAGAGGACCAGACAGAGGTACGCGGACAAGCATATCGAGGGATCGCAAGCTTACAACATTGAAATGCAAACCTAAGGAAAGTGGGACTAGGAGGCAGACAGGAAGATCTTTGTTTGAATTCTTTGACAAGCAATTTCATCCCACATTAGCGAAACCTATCTAACATCTTGGTGAGGCGAGAGCTTTACCTTCACAACTCTCCCCCACATTTATGTCGAGGTTTTCCCAGAGGACCTCTTGGACGGGACTTTCTTACTGGCAGGGGCTTTCTTGCTTGTTGGTGCCTTCTTGGCAGCAGCAGACCTCGCCTTGGCAGGGGCGCTCGTGGCAGTGACAGCCTATGGAACCTCGACATCGATGCTTGACATAAAACAGCCAATGTTACTAACCTTCTTGGCGGCCCCTCGCTTCGAAGGAGCAGTCGTCTTCTTGGCAGGTGCAACCCTCTTACCGGCAAGGACCTTCTTTGGAGCTTTGGCGGCAACAGGCTTAGCCGCAGTGGCCTTCGAGACCTTAGCAGCCTCGGACTTCCTTTCTGCAACCTTCTTAGGAGCCGAAGCCTTGACAGCGGTGACAACCTTTGTTTTCGCTACAACCTTCCTAGCGGAAGTGGACTTAACAGCGGTCGCCTTCGTGGTGGCGGTCTTCGCAGGTCGGCCTTTAGTGACGGGTTTGGGTGCGACTTTAGCAGGTTTGTTCTAAAGGCATGAGATCGGTGAGGGAGTCACGTGGTACATAGGTGCACGGACCTCCTTCGACGCCGACGTATCCACAGGTCTAGCATTCTTAGGAGGGAGTTTGACTTTCCCCGCGGGACCTACCGTAACCCGTATCAGGATATACGTACGTAACATTGAAGGGGATGATACCACCTTTGGGTAACACAAAGATACCCTTGTCGGCACCAGTGGCAATGGCTCGGGCCAACTGAGTGTTTTGGGCATTACCGATCTGGAGATTGTACTGTTCCTCGACGTATCTGAGCATCACTTAGCATGGAAATCACTCAAATGTTCGTTGGGAATGCGCACTTCTTGATGTGGGGACGGGACACTCCTTGACGCGAGTCGTCCGGGTTCGCTGCAATACACTCCTATTTGGGGTCAAGTGAAGTTAGGAGATAAATCATTATCAGAATACAAGTCCAGAGCAAGTAGGCGGCACGTTGGTATCTTGAACCATCATCCCAAGTCAGCCGCATATCAAAAGGAGCAGGGGGCCCTCCGCCCTGCCTTTTCCGGAGTGCAGTGTCCCGGAGCTCATATGTGACGACCAACGGCGATGTCGTGCCAAAGAAAACCCAGGCGGTGTAGGTCGAGTATCAGGAAAACGATATACTAACTTTAATCATTTCAATCCAACTCGGATGAGTAGCGGAAGGACGGGCGGCAGTCTTCTTGGGGGTCTTTGCGGCGGAAGATGATTTCCTTGCGGACATCTTGAAAGATATGAAGTGGAATTGATGATTGTTCTTGCTATTCCTGCCGAAGGTTGGGTGTCTGCTTGGACAAGGGGCTTGCGGAAGAGTCGCGCGAGAGATAGTAGTGGTTTAAGAGAGAGATGTGTTGAAACTCCGAGGGCGCGTTGAGCAGTCAACAAACTCAATTCGCGGCAGTCACGTGAGCCGCTATTTGAGATATGGATAACGCGACTGTTCTATTGTTCAACAAACACCAGTAGACCTCCTCGGTGTGTGCGACGATAAGTTTGGACCTCAAACGGGATGTTATGGCCCCCAAAGAACGAAAGAACGCGGTTAGAAACGGTGGATAAGCACACTACAAAAGTTACGCTGATTTCGCATGCGAAAAGCTGTGGAAAATCCTGAAACTTTGCCGGGGGTCTTACATACCTGCCTCTGTTTGCTTGGAGGCTTTGGAATTGAATTTTTCTGTCCGCTACTCGTTTTTTGGGAGGAGGAGAGATTCGGTGTGTTTATGAGCCAGTAAACGGACGCGCGACGCGTCCAAAAAAGGAGCGCGTCTTGCGCCGACCGCATTTGGGCGATCTCAGATCGACGTCGGGAGTTACCACGTGTTCCGATTGGCTAGGAGAAAAGCAATTGTTTCGTCGTTCCCAGCCTGCGTCTCCGCTGAGATGTCAGTCTCACCAAGTCTTAGAGCAGCTGCTCGCTCAGCCTATCGTGACCTACTCAGGGCTTCTGCTTCGACCTTTGCAGGTACATTAATTCAGCCTTCCCATGTTGGTTGCGGTCTAACGTCTTTCTAGGTGATGTACCGATACAGAAAGGTCACTCACCTGCTCGGCCAACATTCACCACGCTGACTTCTTCGCAGCTTTCCGAATCCAAATGCGCACAGGTACATTGGCTTTGGATAACGTAGCGCGAGACGACCCCAGTCAGGTGCAAGAGAAGATACAGCTAGCCAAAGACCTCGCAGTAACGTTGCGGAAAAACGTGGTCCAAGCCAGAAGAGTCAAAACATCCTCCGGAGAAGAAGCTTGGAGTAGGTTTCGTATCGATTGACCGCCCGAGCTCGCTCGTTGATACCGCTCGCAGGACTGCGCATCACGGAGGAGACTGAAATTGGAGACAATTCGACCATTAAGAATCCTCCGCCAATCCAATCCAGTCGTCGAGCACGTAAAATGGAGAAGGATGGGACAATGTAATCATTGTTCAACGTATCAAACTACTCGTTTCTGAGGCTCATACAAGACATCCAGAAAATGCTGTTCTGCCTAACACGCCAACACCTCGCAACTTCTCAGCATTCAAGAAAGCACATAAACAACGAAAAATCCCAGAACTGCGTGAGGGGGACTTGGTGGAAACATTCGTGCGAGGTGTGTTTGTCGAAAATTATATCCGAAGGCCGGTGCTGAATCGCCGCAGGGAGTGGTCCTGGCGGACAATCAATCAACAAGACGGAAAACAATGTTCAACTTCTTCATAAACCCACTGGCTTTCGTGTGGCGTGTCAGGAGACCCGTTCCCTGGCCACCAACCGAATGCTAGCTAGACGACATTTATTGGAAAAGGCGTGTCATAATAAATCCCCACACAAGCGTACCATAAAAATGCTGATGCAATCTCACTGTCTACTTTTTCATACAATTAGTTGGACAATCTGTACAACCCTGGCCTTTCAAAGGGAGGATTGCAGCGTGCTAGGCAAAATGAAAGAGAACGTCAGCGGCGTAAGAAGGCAAGAAAGAAGGCCAAGGTAAGAGCTGAACGGGAGGATGTGGGAGAGGACTAGGAGTCGGCGATCACTGCGTCGGCTGAGTTCGTATACAAGTACTTGTTGAGAGTTACTTGAAGCAATGCAGTCAGAAAATCAGTGTCTCGGCGTTGTCCGGTCGCAGTCGGGGTGGTGGGTTTAGGCTACCAGTGAACGCGTCACTGAAGGGGCACACACGTATCGACCACAGAACACAACCGTTGAAGCGCCATGTCCACACAAAACCATTCGTCAATGTACACCCTTGCGACCATAGTCAAGCGGTAAACAATCCGGCTCTTGTCTCGCGAACCGATACTCATGCAGCTGGCTGCAGATTAGAAGCAGTTGCCTCCAGGTTTGAAGACCTCGAAGACACGAGACGTGAGATCCGGAGACAGAGTACGAGCACTGTGACAAGCTCTGCGGATGTTCAGCCCGCGACTGCTCCTCCCCCTCCACCTGCACCACCAGCAATCATAGTCCAGCCAGTGACACCTCCCAGCGTCCAAGCCTTCGATGCGATCGTGATTGAAGCCAGGTTAAAGCCGCTGGTGGAGCTCACAACCGCTTTCGCCCCGCAGGTCTTGATCGATCAAGTATGCTTTCCACGCGGCAAGGGTCCATCATTATGACTTATGTGATGTCTCCGGCAGGTGGATTTATTTGCGAAAGCGATTCAGGTGTTGCGTGATCTATTGCTCAAGGCCGCGGCATGTAAGAAGCCGGACCAGCAGGCTTTCGGGGGGCTTCTGAACCCATTGCAGGCCTCCCTTGAAGCCGTCAGCCGGGCCAAGGAAGCCAACAGAAAGGAAAGAGAATGGTTCAACCATCTTACCGCTGTTGCCGAGGGCGCGGTATGCGTCGGCTGGGTCACCACTGTGAGTGTTTAGCCGTCGTTGTGTATATGTATGTCCCTCACGCAGCGTTTCGTCGCAGGAACCCAAGCCAGCACAATCCATTTCGGAAATCAAGGAATCGACCATGTATTACTCGAACAGAATCCTCAAAGAGTTCAGAGAGAAGTGCGTATGATTTCGCATCAAGTCTCCCAGATGTCACTGCTGATCCGAGGATCCAGGGATGCCCGCCATTCTGAATGGGTTCGCGCCTTCGTCGCCATTATGGATGAAATGAAACGATATGTTCTAGAGAACCACCCGACTGGCCTGGTTTGGAATGCTAGCGTCAGTTATGCATCATTTCGTGTTCGTTATGATTCTGAGTACTGTAATAGGGAGTCCATGTTTCAGAATATAAACCTCCTTCGTCTGCAGAAGCCTCTCCGCCCCCACCACCCCCACCACCCCCGCCTCCACCTTCTAGCGCACCGGCACCGGCACCAGCAGCAGGAGGTGTCGCTGCTGTGTTCGCCGAGCTGAACCGTGGCGAGGAAGTAACCAAAGGCTTGAGGAAAGTCGATAAGAGCGAGATGACCCACAAAAACCCGGCTTTGCGCGCAGGGAGCGTTGTTCCAGCCAGCACTGGTCCGGGAGGTTCGTGCCTGCTGTTTCATAACCAGAACTCGGATTCACGAAGTCCTTCCAGCAGCCAAGAAGCCAACAAAACCCGCGAAACCCGCCGCGCTGATGGGAAAAAAGCCTTCCAAGTTCGCTCTAGAAGGTAGCAAATGGCTGATTGTGAGTTAGCAGCTAAGAGTCGATTATCGGTGCTTATGTGATGAACAGGAATACCAAGAAGACCAGCCTGCACTGGAAGTGGCGGACGTCGAAATCAGTCAAACTGTCAACCTGTTTGGATGTAAGAACACCACTGTCATCATCAAGGGCAAGGTCAACGCCGTCACACTGAGTAAGTGATGCGGGCATTAGTTGATCTTTGAACTGAGTGCACACTCTTGCTCCAGTCAATTGTACAAAGACATCTGTTCTCGTTGAATCCGTAGTCTCTTCTGTTTCAGTCACCAAGTCACCGTCGTTCCAGATTCAGATTACGGGGACAGCTCCGTCTATCCAAGTAGATTCGACCGATTCCGGTCAGATTTACCTTTCAAAGGCGTGTCTTGGTGTCGAAATTACAACGGCCAAGTGCAGTGCTATAAACGTCAGCTTGCCAGTTGAAGGAGAGGAAGATGGAGTTTTTCAGGAACAAGCTGTGCCCGAAATGCTGAAGTCGGTGGTGCAGGATGGGAGGTTGGTGACGAGTGTTGTGGAGCACGTTGGCTAATGTCTAAAGGGCGATGGATCTCAGCTTGATGGTAGAGACCTGGACAAATTAATCATGCCCGCGCTAATACTGCCTTGAAATATATTACCTTGCTTGCAAGGTCTTTCGGAGAGTCATATTTCCAGCCCCTAATTGACATCATGGCCCTCTGGGCACCCCTGGACCCGAGGTTGGTTGACGGTCGCAAGAAAAGAGTCACAGGCATACAGATCGATACTAGTTTATTGACACAATCCGAGCAAAAAGTCTTTCGTTGACTCAGGTTGCGATCAATAAATACGGTCAGACGAAGCGGCAGTGGAGATACAACGGTCAAATGTACCGTCTGCTCACATTCGACGCCAGCATCGAGCAACAAATCGGGAACCCTACCATCTGGTTAAGGTTGGGTTCCACAAAAGTAAAGCCAAGCTTTCCCACGGGCGCTGAGGTCCCTTTTCCCACGATCCAGGAAAATCCTCAACAACGCCAAATAAATGTGATGTGCCCCAGTGCCAAGTGGAAGTAAGTAGTAGGTAGGAGCAATGATGTAAGGAACGGCACCGCCCCCCTTGGCACTGGTGGCACCATAGGCCAGGTGCTGTGTGCACTCTTCGTCCTCTACCTCATCCTCGCAAAGTCGGCGACAAATCTCTCGAACGATCAAACATGGATAGTACTGGTTGGCATGCTCATAGAAAAGCACGTGAAGTAAGCACCCCATCAGCAAGTTACTCGCTAGTGCGACTAACGTTTGATCCGTTGATCTTGCGACGCAGGATGAGTATTACTACCAAATGCAGGGCCAGAGGGGGCCGGATGGCAGGTTTATGCCAGTGCAGGAAGTAGCGCCCCTGCCAGACGGCAGCTTGGTTGGTGCACCTCCGTCATTTATGCCTGGGATCCCTCCCCCACTTCCACCAAGGGCGCTTTACTCGAGCCCTCCTAATTTCCAACAATCAAGACATGATTCGCGTTCACACACCTCCACGTCAGTTGCGCGGACCGATTCCACTTACTTGGCGCAGCTGCCCCCTGCCGAACGTTCTCGGATGCAGAAGGCACCGCGCATGGACCCACATCTTCAATTCATGGTCGGTCCTCTACTGCGCTATGACACCGTGGATCAAAATGGCCTTTGGCACGGTGCTGTGTTGATAGTTAGTACGTATATCGCAAGCATCCCAATTGTGGTTCGCTGACATCACCCCCTAACTTTGCAGCTGCCGATTCCGGATCTTCCTATGAGCCCCATCCCACATTGACCTACCAATGGGATCCAGAAGAACGAGCACAACCGCGTGCTAGTACTGGGAATACTGGGTTGTCGTTCGATCTCGGCCCTCACCCAGCTGATCCGCACTCTACGGCGATCTCCTCGCCCGCGGTTGCGCAGGCATCAGAGAGTTTTGGTTATGGCGATTACAAGTACAAAAGTGCTAAAATAGGCGACCAAACGCAGCACGTCACCGGCCAGGAGATATACGTATATGCAAGCAATGGGAGGTAAGTTCACCCCTTTTAAGTCTGTGTAAGCAGTCGAATGACCCTGGTTCAGAACGTTCACTTTTTGGAGATTCCCAATACAGATACAATTGGGGAACGCGGAGCTATGCATCAAATATAGTATCAACAACGGTATACAACTTTCGTTTTATGTGCCAGCCGCGAACCAAAATATGCGTTGGGCTGCCTATTCTGTGCGTGGTACACTAGTTCAATGTTTATTATATGTTCTCACCCACTAGCGATCTGGTAATTCCAAATTTCGCCTAAAGTGTAACGGGTTTAGTGCTGGCGTCAATCAAGAAGAGTTCAAAGGGCCGGGGTATAAGAGCGGCTACGATCCAATGTGGTTCGACTTGCTTAGGGAGCACGCAAAGGAACCATTTCACGTGCTGGTTGGCGGAGGAGATCAACTCTATTGCGATTCGTAAGCATTGGCTCGCTGGAGTCCATGCAACGCTAACATTTCGGAAAGATTAACAAGGGAACCAGAAATGCAAGACTGGGTCCACCAATCGAAGTCTTCGACAAAGCTCACGTATCCAGTGTCTCCCGAAATGGCGGCATGTATGGACCGTTTCTTCTTCAACCACTATTGCGCCTGCTTTAGGAACGGCGCGTTTGCCAGAGCCAACAGTTCCATGTGAGTGCTTTCTTGATTTACCCTTCCAAGTAACTCATTCTGCACCAGTCCGATGCTCAATATGTGTGGTAAGTGCTTGAGTCATGCAGTTGTCTCTGATCTTGAATTATTGGGTCTTAGATGATCACGGTGAGCACACTTTGACCACTCCCTCTTTGCATTTTTGCTAACACATTTCTTATCAGACTTGGTAGGTCTTCTTATATCATTGCATTTCCTTCTTCTCATGTTCCTCATTAAGATCGACGGGTTTGGGAGCTGTGAGCAAACTATTGTCATTAACCAAACAGTACACTCAAATGGCACTCAGATCCCGATGATCTACAATCATCGCCCGTTTTCCTTGCGTACGTCGCCTGCGGGAAAGTTCTGCATCCATTCATCTCCCCCGTAGTATCGGTTCACGGTCGTATTTTTTCTATCTGCTGTTCCAATGCTTCATCAATCGTACGGCTATTATTCCAGTCATCGCAATTCGACTTCTTGACATACTATACTAGCATACATTGACGGCTTGGATGACCGTCGAGGTGCCCACCCCTTCAAATCTTTGATCCTCGGTGTTCGGGGACCGTATATTAACTTGCCGTCGCACTCATACCTTGCCTACATGGGACCGAATGTACGGATTTTGATGCTGGATTGTCGGTAAGACCCGAATTTTCTTTTGTTTTGCCTTCGTCTCACTCGACCAAGAGCGGAAAGGAAGAAGGATAGGGTCTGTAGTAGTGAAGAGTACAGCAAAGTGATGGAAGCCATCGGTCAGATGCCTCCTCACGTGGAACATCTGATTATACAACTTGGTGCGTTAATTCAATACTACGAATGCAAGCTCTGGCTGCTTTGCTAATTCAGTTCTTCCAGGTGTTCCAATTGCCTATCCACGCATGGTATTCTTGGAGAGTACATTAGACTCCAAGCTGAACCCTTTGACAGCCTTTGGGCGTAATGCTCTGGGCGGGTTTGTGAATAAGTTCAATGGAGACCCGGAGCTACTCGATGACTTGGTATGCAGTTTCAGATCACATGAACCAGCTCTCTTAGTGACGTTGACTTTTGTCTAGAACGACCATTGGACAGCGAAACCCCATAAGGTACAGACGAACGGATATTTCATCGTTGGTGCTAATAGATCCTGGTTACTATAATTCCAGCAAGAACGAAATTGGTTAATCCAACAGCTTCAGGGTATATCAAAGATGAAACGCCTCCGCATCACATTCCTTTCGGGGGATGTTCACTGTGCTGCTGTTGGCGTTTTGAAGACCCTTCCTCGACGAAATGGGGGTAAGAACAACAACGCTGTAGATATTCCCCCTGCCGTAGACCACCGATATATGGTCAATGTCGTTACGAGTGCAATTGTCAACACGCCGTACGTCGTAACTGTTTCCATGTTCCCACAAAATATTTCGAGATCTGAAACGTTTCGTAGACCTCCTGTCGCGGTTATTGGCATGGTCTCTACGTTGGCTACTAAGACGCATAAGACACTACATCATGCTGAAACGGATGAGATTATGGTCCAAGGATTATCCCTGTTCACTTTCCCGTTACTCACCGCACGTCTCTTAGGTGCCACTCTTTACACAAGATCCCGACGGCACGCCGCGCACGAACAACAAGCATATTATGGGGCGAAGAAACTGGTGTGCAGTTTGGTGGGAACCGAGTTCGGGAGAGATGGTGTTTGATATTCGGGTAGAGAAAGCAAAGGGGCTGGGTGAGAGTGTTGGGTACGTCTGCGCTTAATGGTCTTGGCTGTATTTCATTGTGTTTGCAGGTATCAAGTTCGAACCCCCCCTCCCCAGTGGGTGGCAGGGCCATGAAGCTATGACATATTATTTTCATGTAATTATCTTTTTTACTTGCAAGTATAGCTGTATTCTACGTGTGTACTATAACACAGCAACGAGGCTCATAGTATGTCGTTCAGTTCGAGATCGATGATAGGCATGTGGATCCCCCCGCCATCTTCCACCTCCATATCTCCTTCCTGCTCCACCTCACCGTCCCCGACACCTTCCAATACCTCAGAATTATACCCACTTTCTGTCTCGGGGATGTGGTGGTAATCAACGCTAGATGCAGTGGGTGCAGGCGAATGCGCTTGGTCGATATCCTCTGTAACAAGCAGTGTAGGTGCAAGCAGTGAAGACACGGATGGTCCGAATCGATCGTCCATCACAGCCGCAGACTCGTCTTGTGCAGTAGATGTCTCACGAAGAGGAGAAGCAGTGTGAACGGATGCTTGGCGCAGCTCTGCTTCTCTTGCACGTTTCTTGGCCGCGTTTTGTTGCCTCCGCAGTTCTTTCTGGCCCTTCTTTGTCGCCTCTACTTTCTCCTGCTCAGCCTTT
>JBBPQD010000097.1:0-20693 GCA_038092355.1 Caloboletus inedulis
TAGTGCACTACCAGTGTTGATTTTAAACTCAGACTAGATTGTCAAACTCAGGCTAGGACCCAGGCTCTGCCGCCACAAGTGGGCTGCTAAACCGCGGCGTGATGGTGACTCCGGGGGCCCTAGTCAGGGGTTCCAACAGTCCTACGCAACATAGTCTGCAACAGTTACACACAGCTCAAAGGTTATGCGCCAGGCCATTCAACGACCCATTGTGCTAGTACGGGATGCTCCTGATCGTCGTCATCCTCAAATTTCAGCTTATATGCAGAAATATGCTTGGAAGACGTTCCCTGCATGAAACCAGTTGTAAGCATTCGCTTTCAAGTTCCTATCATCATTCTCCACCACTTACACGACCGGACGGCTGAAGATCCTTTGGCGATGCTATCACCTCGGCACGATAGAAACAACTGGTATCAGGGTACAGCGCCATTACAGTCGACCCGGCTGGGAATTCTTGATACGCATTCTGATGTGCCGCACTGTTTGGCGGAGCGCTGGGATCAGGTAGGGGAATAATAGCTCGAAGTGTCGTGTTGTAACACTGCCCGGGTTGTCCGTCTTCTTGTGGTTCTACATCCTGGACCTCATAGCTGTGAATGCATTCAACAAGTTACTACATTGAAATATAAAAAATAACCCACCGATTCTTATCCTGATTGATGCATTTGGTGATAACCGCCAAAATCCACGTATTCTCGTCTACGTCGACGATACTTCCATCTGCAGTCTTCCCAACAGGCGGATGGAAGGCAACTTTGCGCCCTTCTTGTAAAGGCAGCTGCTTTGCCAGTGCCTCTCTCCGCGCTTTTGGCTCTCGAGAGAACGGAATGGCAGGTAATGGCCCAGTGGATCCGCGCACGGGGGCTGCCGCCGTGGCGCGTTGTGCTCCGGTGATGGGAGGGGTGACAGAAGTAGAAGTAGGTGAAGGTGACGGGAGTCGTGGACGCTTATTGCGTTTCTCTGTCGCAGAAAGTTGTCAGATAACGTGAGCGTTCCTCAAGGAGAAATGAACCTTGCGGCAATGTTTCAGACGCCTTTCGAAGTGCGATCACAACACTGACTCGTTCAATGGCATCATTGAGCGCTCTGTAACAGAGATTACATTTACGGCCAAATAGTGTTCGGGGACAAATTCTCACTCTATCTCATCGTCAGAATTACGGCGCACCTCTTTCAGCGCGGAAGACAACCGCTTATAATTAGTCTTGAGCGTCTCGTAGCTCTCAGCTGGGAGCGAATCATCAGTTGGCCACATGGCTATCAGCCTGTTGACGCGTCCGATTGTCTCGATGCTAGTTGGGTTAGCATAGATGCTAGAGAGCGTTCCCAGCGATGTGCTTGCATGAGACCAATACTCTATCTCTGTGTAATGGACTGGATATATGATTAACTCAGGGAGGAAGCGTGGGAACCTACCTTCAGAAGAAGCTGGGCGTGTTGAACCTCGCCTTCTATCCATGGCCAAAATCTCGGACGAGGGAAAGTATTCGAGAGTTGCGGTGGTGAAAATGAGATATGCCAGAAAGAAATATTAGTACTACACGAAACGTAGTCAGGAACGCGAGCGCGCAGTTACTTTGTCGAGTGGAAACGGGCCAATCACTCTGTCAGTTGGGCGTTCTTAGCAAGAATCATCGCGGAGTTGGACAACGCCAAGAACACACAGAACGCCCACACCATCGTCGACAGCACACTAGTTATAACAATGTTACGCTATTACAATACCCCTTTCAAGGCCGTTTTCTAACATCATTTTTCGTTGAATCTGCCAACTTTCGCAGTGATACATCATAGACAACTGACGAAGCGGTAAGGGCTGGAGCAGGCTGAGGAAATGGGACACACCTTCTTCGATCTTTTTGAGATCGTATTTAAGGCTATCAAAACGCCGTCGCAAGGTATCATTCTTTAGGTTGAGCTTGTATTATTGATAATTTGAGAAAGAAGGTATGTCAAATCGCGCAATGAAAGCTTCGAGAAGGGTTACCATCGAAAACCCAGCAAAGATATCTTTCACAAAGACCGAGATACGAAGTGGTGCTTCGTAGTCTCCCAGCGTCACCGCATTGACAGCAAGTCGTGACTGGGAGAGTAGTGAGTTAAGGGAGGCAATTCTGCATTCTCAGCTCTATTTACCAGTTCGTTGACGAGGCTAATGAGCCCATGCAGATAATCTTCCACGGTTATCGAGAATCTATCTGCCCATTCTTCTTTTACTGGGGAGACATGAGTGTAATGGCTTTGCAAAGGGCTCGGCGGCAAACAGCTCACTTCCAAGCACCTCGCTGGCTTGCGAAAGCGTGATGAGAGAATCAGTGCTTAGGTATTCCACCAGGGCAGCGGAATATACTGCTGTACGGAGAGAATTTGACCACATCTCCTTCCAGCGCCAAAGTTGGTTAGGGGGGACAAAGGAGGCGATGGTGGCATTGGTATCATGACAGCTGCGCAAAATTGGTCGTACCGAATCGAGCAATGGCGGGACTTGAAGTCAACGGGGTTAGATGTCGACATGTGAGGTGGGAAAGAGACTAACGTGCATCTATTGAGGTGGAGTGAATTTTGCTCAGAATCCCAACCATCAGGCGGGTTTTCTTGTCAAGATAAGATACTTGATCTTTGATTTTCTTTCATGGAGGGAAAGAATTCGCCACAAGTTCAGAATGGTGTGGTCATATGTAGGCGCCGTACCTCTCTAATTTCGACGTCTTGCTCAAGGAGTTCATTGAGATAATTCACTTCCTGTGCATCCATTTGTTGACTGACTCCTGAAAGGTTGCGATCGGCGGCTGCCAGTGACTCGCGCCTCGGGTATCCATTTCCGGTATGGTCAGCGTACTTTTCTCTCTCACTCGTCCGCCTTGGCAGCACTGGCCGCGCAACTCCGTTCCTATACCTTTTTTCCATCCTAATATCTTTCATGACCACGACCACCGATGTGGATAAAGTCAAAGCTCTACTCGCCAAGCTTCGCGACACGCCTGTCAACTCGGTGGATGGCTCGGACGACGTGTTAGCACCAGTCTTCAACTATCTGATGAAAGTACCGTCCAACAATTCCGACAAATGCTATCATTGGTTCTGTTCTCGTGCGGATCAAGTCACTGTTGGCGCTGCCACCTTTCTTTTGAGGTTGTTTGCCTATAATAGCCCAAAAGTGGGTGAATGGAAGGCCAGGTTGATAGGTTGTCTGGCGGGCTGCTGTGCTTGCGTCAAAGCCTTTGGCGAGGTAAAAGTCACCTCTCGGTCAACGTGAGTTCTTCTTGTTCCCTGTTCTATGATTGGTCGGGACGATTGAGGCAGACTGCTCGCATTCTCACTCTCTGGCCATGGTCAGATATGATGAGGCTCGTATAGCTGACTGAAGGAATCAGGTATTTTGGCGCCTTTTCAGATGACATTATCCGGAGATTCTACGGGAGCTTCGACGATTGGGAGTTGAAACTCGTGAAGGATGGCCTAGCTTCAGCTGGAATTGGTGGTACAGCGCGGAGTGGCTCTTCTGCTTTGCGCTCCGTACCACCTGCGATAATATACCATGCGGTCTCCAATTTGCGCATCTTCCAGGATCGCGACGTCCTTGCATTAGTACGTTCTCAACCATCAGTCTCAAGCTGGCCAACGGATGTTCCACCTGCCGGACTGTTCATTCTCATGTTTGACGAATCTCAAGACGTACGGCAGTGGGCGAAGGCTTTTATGACCGTTTGTTCTGAGATCCCTATGGCCGAGGACCATTTCGTCACCGGACATGAGGTAGCCCTTCGAACTATATTTAACCTAATCGCGAGCACCGCAAACCAACGCAACCCTGTCGTGTTGCACAAACCTTCAATGGAGGGGGAGACTTTTCCCGTCGGCTCGTTTTCCTTGACGCCGGATCCGAATGAAATTTGGATCGCATTTTGTCAGGTGCTTCGTCAGATACCCACCAAAACAATTTTGCGGTCGTACGGAGGTGTCGACTGTCGAAGAGTTGTCACAGGTCACTTGCACGACGCGGGGCCCCGTATGTATATCAAGTTCCATGTACGCAATTTGCAGCTAACTGGCTCACTTTATCAGAATTCCCGCATATACTCAAGTGTATGCTCTTTCTCCTCAAACGCCTGAACGCTGGTCTTTGGGAAGGCGAGGCACCCGAGTTCCCTCAGGTCGTGTTCGATGCCATTAAGGATAACCCGTCTTATATTAAATTAATCGAGGAAGTTGGTCCCCTAGACGACAAACCCTGGTTTCTCTCGTGGTTTGGAGAGTATTTACTATCGTTGAAGGATTCTGGAGTCTTTGGCGATGTGCTCGCAAAAATTGTAGACCTACTCTGCGAAGAACTCCAGCACGAAAGATTCAGGGAAGTCCGCCCCGTGGTCATGTTCGCTGCTATACGAGTCAGTTATTACGCCCGATATCTCTGATGGGATTTGAACTGATACTTGATAATAGCTACTCTCGTCGCTAGTCCGTAAAAGTCAAGCTGAAGAACTGGCTCGCCATCGTCAAGCAATATCCAGCGTACTGGATATTCATGTTGACGTTTTCGTATCCGTTGCTTTCGGTCGCCATTACGCAGATGAAAAGTGGAAGTCTGCCCGTAGCGCTGCTCGTGATCTCTTGATAGCGAGCCTCGCGCGAGACGCGCGAGAGATTGCTGGTGCAATCAGCCAATCTTGCGCGTTTCTTGCTGGACAAACTGATACATTCCCGGTATGCGCCGTGCGAGAGCACATGTGGACGAACACGTATGAATCATTGCAAACAAATGATGCGGATGGTGCTGCTTCTCTTCTCGAACTAGTTGCCCAATATGCCCATCTGGACGTTCTAAACTCCCGCGCTTATAAACCAATCTTTTCAAAATCGAATGCCCGAGTCGCCTTCGATGCCGTCAATCGCTCTCTACAAGTTACGAGGCAAGGTTTTGTCGAGACAATCTCTAAATTTGCCAACTACAATCAGCCATCCTTTTTGCGCAATGTTCTCCGTCGCCCAGAGGTTGCTAGGAACGTCATGATTCTCATGTTGTCTCCAATTGACGACATTCAAACTGCCGCCAAAACCTTGGTTGGGCAAGCATTCGATGTGGACGTCCGTCTCGATTGCTTTCGCGCATTGCTCTCCAATCTACCGGACCCTTCCCTCTCCGCTGTTTTCGGGTTCCTCGAAAAGTTTGTTCGGCATGCGCCTCAAGTCACCGAGGCGTGCAGCTTGTCAAAATCCCTTGTACAGTGTCTCACTGATATCATCGAGGTACTCTGTTCCAGCCCCGATGGTTTACTGCATTCGAACGAGTTCTTGCGGCCTGGAGATCCGCAAGGCCCTGTCGCTCAACTCCCTCAGCTGTGGACGCTCATGACACAGTCGCTTACCGTGATATTTAAACGGACTCCACTGTGGGCAGACTTCTTCGAGATACCCGATATGACAGTGTGGATGCGAGATGCGCTCATTTTTGGTCGGGATATGCTGGCACAGTGGAGGGTCATGGAATCTGCCGCTGTCACATCTATTGAGGGACAGTCCACCTCACTGACTCGGAAGTCCAAGTTATCTCGAGTAGGAAAGCGGATGATGAACGATCTTCAACCTGTCTTACCCGAGCTTGCGCGGTGGCTTCGGTTGTCAGACGAGGAGCTGCTGCATCAATCATTCGCTCTTATCCAAACTGTTCTGGACTGCTTTCGGACAACGGGTGTACCGCCTTCCGAAGCTGGCCTGGCGAAGTTGAACAAGCATGTGGACGACGCTCGCAAGACGACAGACGGGGCTCCGAGAACTCGGCTCGATTCGACTCGTATAGCAAAACTCGAAGACGCCCTAGCCACGTTTGAGAGCGATGACGACGACGTGGAGATCGTTTCGGTGACAACTGCCAGTAGTCGCGCTTCGGCTCCTACACGCAAAGACACCAAGCCGGAACGCAAAGAAGTGCAGATGACACTCAAGCCGTCGGCTCCCCAGAAACCTGCCAAAACTTCCCTCGTGCACCAGTCAAAGGTGGAGACCCCTGCTTTCCCGACTTTCCAGAGGACACAGTCAACTGTCGTTTCTGGTCCCAATCGTCCACTCCCCGTCCGCAATGATGTACCTAAGGTACCACAGGGGGTGGATCCATCGTCCAGTGATTCCGAGTCCGACGCTGATGCAGGGGGAGCGAAAGGTTTGGCTGCCCTTGCCAAGTTTCAGAAGTCTCCTAAAGCGCGGAAGCCTGCCGAGAGACGTCAGGTCAGGATGCTTGATGTCACAAACCAAGCCAAGAACGCCACGATGGAACGACTTCATCGAAGGGACGATGCGCGCAGGAGAGCCATGCGGCTCAAACCGGACATTTCTGGACTTCATCGAGCTCTGTTGTCGTGGAATTATGATCATGAGGGCCCAGATCCTCCTCCCGTACAAGGGACGAAACCAAAGCTACTTCATGTCCCAGACAAATTTGCAGACCACCGCCATTATCTCAGTGTATTCGAGCCGCTCCTGCTACTCGAATGCTGGGCTCAAATCGTCCAGTCAAAGGAAGTGACTCAGGCATCATACGATTGCAAGATTTGTTCGAAGCAGTTCACAGACGACTTCGTTGACCTCGAGGTTACTATATCCGAGGCTTTTCAGAAAGATTGGTATCTGTCAGAAAGAGATGTAGTTCTGCTCAGACACCCTTCTGGGAAAAAATCGCTCCTTGCCAAGACACAGTCATATCATACCACTCAGGCCGGCGCACAAATGACTCTTCGGTGTTTCATACCCAATGGGATTGATCCTGGTTTGCAAATCAACAGTGTCTGGAGCTTGAAAAAAGTGTTTAGGTATTGTTATTCCTTCAGCAACTACATTCGCGAGGCTGACTTTCCTGCAGCTTGGCTACATTACATCGCGAATATGGTGCCTTGATGGCTCTTCCTTTCTACGATGCCTTCCAGTCGATCATGCAACCTCGCATATCCGCAATACCACGCCTGGACAACCATGATATTGACCAAGCAATGTCAACTTACCGTGTTAATGAGCCTCAGGCAAGAGCTATTCTCAGCTCATTACGGGCTGAAGGATTTGGCTTAATACAAGGGTGGGTGAACTTGTCCATCTTGATGGCTCGACTGCCCAGATACTTTGAAGGCCTCCTGGAACAGGAAAAACTTCGACTATATGCGGGTTGGTCGAGGCTTTTTTGTCACGACGGCCTCGAGCCACGACTTCTATACACGCGGGACGGAATTCCACGCAAGCCGATAAAGGCCCGGTACACAAAATCCTTTTATGCGCCCCAAGTAACGCAGCAATCGATGAAGTCGCTAGTCGCCTGAAGGAGGGCTACCGAAGTAATCAGAAGCGCGGGGACCCCATCAAGGTAGTTCGAATTGGCGGTGATAAGACTATCGACATCAGTGTCCGGGATATCGCGCTAGACTACCTCGTGGAGCAGAAGGTGAATGGCGAAAATGTGCCAGATTCCTCCAACGACGCTAGAAAACAAATAGCGTCGCTTCGGCAGGAGATAGAAACTGTCAAACGCGCCAAACAGCAAAAGTTGGAGGAGCTAGCCACGGTTCAGAACAACACTGCAAGGACACTCGCCATTGAGGAAGAGATCAAGAAGTTGAATTCTCGCCGAATGGCTCTGACTCAACAGTTTGATCGTTTGAAGGACAAACAAAAGTCCGACAACCGAACTTTAGATGCTGTGCGAAGGCGATTTCGCATCGAGGTTCTGCAAGAGGCAGACGTGATTTGTGCAACGCTTGCAGGATCTGGCCATGAGTCGATCGAGCAGTTGGAGTTTGAGATGGTCATCATTGATGAAGCCGCCCAAGCTGTTGAATTAACTTCCTTGATTCCTTTGAAGTTTCGTACTCCAAGGTGCATTATGGTCGGAGGTGAGAATTCAGTAACCCCTGTTGTGTGATGTTAGGAGTGACCTGTTTCTGTAGACCCTCAACAGCTTCCACCGACTGTACTCTCCCAAGAGGTGAAGAACCTCTTTGGATAGTCTTGTTCTCGTCCTGACAAACCCTTTTAGGCCTGTAAATTCAACTACAACCAGTCCCTCTTCGTTCGCTTACAAAAAGACCGCCCAGAGGCTGTCCATCTGTTAAGGTGAGTGTGGTGTGAGACTTTCCGAATGACCTACTCAAAGATCCAACAGCATCCAGTACCGCATGCATCCAGAAATCAGTCGGCTCCCTAGCAACTTGTTCTACCAAGGTCGTCTACTTGACGGACCAGACATGGATGTCAAAACCAAACAGTCCTGGCAATCACATCCGAAATTTGGTTGCTATCGCTTTTTCAACATCTCGCGTGGTCAGGAAGAAGGAACCATCGGCCATTCAATGAAAAATATACTGGAAGTTCAAGTGGCTGTCGCACTCTACGCGAGGTTGCGCAAAGAATTCTCAGCAATTGATTTCGACTTCCGAGTTGGCATTGTTTCGATGTATCGCGGTCAGGTGCTCGAACTTCAGCGTGCATTCGATAGGAGGTTTGGAGAGGATATTCGTGGAAAGATACACTTCCATACGGTCGACGGCTTCCAAGGGCAAGAAAAGGACATCATCATTCTTTCGTGCGTACGCGCTGGCCCAGGCGTACAGTCGGTTGGCTTCTTAGCTGGTATGGTTCATGAACGTTGAAATGAAGGCGCAACTGAAATTCCATCCACTAGATGTTCGCCGAATGAACGTGGCTCTTACCCGAGCAAAATCTTCCTTGTTCATTTTGGGAAATGCTCCGACGCTTGAGAGGAGTAATACAGATTGGAAAGAAATCGTGAACAATGCCAGAACTAGGTCACTGCTGACTGATGTAAGCTACCCGCTTCCTCACAGTAACCAGTGTTCTCAATTTTGCATCGCATACAGGTGGACGTGTCTTACTTCACAGAGCCTACCCCCGTGCGGTCAGCTCGACCTGCTTCCCCGACAAAGGCCAACAAACAGCGGCCTGTTGTCAAGGCTCCAGAACCAGCAGACCTTGTCACTCCTCAGAGCTTGGTCGAATCCGTTCGTACTAAACTGCAATCGCAAAACCTTTCTTCCACTTCAACTGGCCCCAATTCGGACCAAACCGCTGCGGGGCCAAGCAACGATTCTGCACAAAAGCCCCTACCGAAGAGACCCCTTGTTGAGGAAGCGTCTTCGTCGATTAACGAGCACAGACCGATGCCACCACCACACAAGCGACCTAAGAAGGACAAGGGTAGTATCTTTATTCCAAAGAAACCCAAACCATAGACGTCGAACTCGATGCAGTAACTTAACATCTTTTAGCATATCCGCCCTTTTCCCGCACGGCGCATCTACATAGATCACTCCTACATTAATACTGGTTGCCTACACAGGATATATTGTATTTTTTATTATCACTATGAAGCTTTTATTGGTGGTAGTTCCCACTGGTCAGGACCAAATTTGGGTATCGACATCAACAGACCAGCGCTGTTTTTTGCGGGTTTGGTGAAAGTACATAGTGTCGGCTTTCCGAGCGTGGACAGCCATGCCGAATTAATCAGTGTCAGTCCTGCAGGGCCGTCAGACAAAATGCTGGTTAACATTCGGATGGCACCACACCTTTGAGCCATGGTTTGGTTGTTCTAACGATCTCGGTGAAGGCGATGTAATCCGGAGGAGAGCCCCGTGAGAGGACAGACGAAGGATGTATAAATACGTCTTCCTCAACACCCATTGCCCTGTAAGGGACACCTTTGGCAGTCGAGTACTGAACCCCGGTGGCTGACTTCTTTTGCACAAGATCTTTCCGGACGGCCACCTGATCGATGAACGCTGCAGCCAATAACTGGCGAAGGACCTTCAACTGTAAGGCATTGTTTAGTGTAATACCGACCAATAGAGAATGAAGCAACTAACTTGTATTTCATTGGGTGGTTTAAGGGGTCGTGCAAGACCCGTCTCCACGCCAGGGAAGGTTGCGCTCACAATGTTGCAAATTTGGGCTCTTACCTTGTGGATCTCTTCCATGGCCTGGCACCAACGTCAGTTGATGGAACACGAAACTAGGACCTCGAATCGTACTTTTGGTCGAACGAAATGTTCTGAGCAGAACTGGAAACCACCCCCAGCGAACTCGTATGCGCCGACAACGGAAAGTATTCGGAAGATATCGCTAGTTGATCTTCCCGAGGAAGCATGGGTCTGGGAAACGGAGTGTGAGCCTGCGTGGTGAAAACTTACACAGACCGTACCTGTTGTGTCTCGAAGAAAGCCTTCCGACGTGTTCTGGAAACCTCTTTTGCCTTGACTCGTTCGCTCTTGATGTAACCCAATTCATCATTGTTCTCATCGTCGGAATTGTTTACTTCGCCTAATCCCTCTTCGTGCAAGAAGGGATCCCCCACTGTCATGATTGATACGATGGTGATCACGTATGGCAGACAACCATGTTGTTGACCGGAAACTAGCATTCGAGAATATCGAGGAGCAAGAGGGAACAGACTCATCGACTTCCCGAGCGACGTAATCTTGCCTCCGATCGTAGCGATGGACACTTCCGAGGTTGACGACGATGCAAGTGGTGTACTGCTCACCGCGCCGAGATGAGTCAGTATCGTCTCAGCCTTCTTCAGAGCCTGTGTGTCGGGAGGGGTCGGGAAAGGAAAGTTCACCACTGTATCGATCCCCATGCTCTTCATTTGAAGTACTACACCTTCTATGGGCGTACGGAGAATCTCGGGTTGAGAGAATGATTCGAAATAGTGTTCGTAGAGTGCGGATGAATAGAGCCTGTAGCAATGCCCAGGGCCCGTCCGCCCGGCTCGACCGGCTCTTTGCGCCGCGGAGGCTTTTGATGTCCAGTTCACCTGGAAGGATTGTATATGGTTTGCGGCATCGTACCTGCGCTAATAATTCTATAAGAACAAATAATGTCTGCGATCAGATATAGCTCACCTCCTTTGCTCGCCCGCAGTCGACAACATATCGAATTCCAGGAATCGTCAGTGATGTTTCAGCTACATTCGTTGAGACCACCACCAGACGGCACCCGGGAGGTGGTGATTCGAAGACCCGCATCTGTTTATCACTCGGCAAAAGAGAGTATAGTGGAACGACGTGCATCGGAGCTAAAGGATATGTATTCATGAGTATGAATATGAATATGAGGATCCGACTTACCGTCACTCTCTTCTATATCGGCGATGTCCTCGTCAGCGCTATCCAAAGCTTCGGGGTCTTCATCGGGAACACCATCGTCAACATCTAAAGTCAAATCTTGGCTTATGACTCCCAATTCTACATCCTCCGCCTCCAGGACAACTGTTAGGCCGTTCAATGATTCCCTTCGAGAGAACGGAAATTGAGATGGCATACCTTCCGCAGCTGCGACCGTTTTTGGAGGGTCCGGAGGTTCGTCCGTAAAAAACGCAGAAGCATTTATCAACCGCCTTTTACGCATCCGGGTTTCGATAGCTTTATGGCTAAATTTTTCTTTCAGAGTCCTACAGACACCCGATATTTCATTCTGACCGGTCAAGAAGATCAAGATGCCGCCTGGGGGTAGGCGAGAATGAATCTTAGCGGCCTTTTTGATCGCTTCCTTGACATAGTCCGAGGGCGTTCGGCGGTTGAAATGGATTGTCACCGGATGCTGGCGTGCAGAAACGCTGATCACTGGAGGAGGCGCCGGAAAGAGGAGCTTATTCTCTGAAAAGTCGCTGACTCGGAGGGTAGCCGACATTATGACCAGGCGCAGGGGTTTTACACTGTCCTTTTTGTCCTTCCACATTTGCTCTCGCAACTTCAAGACACGGCTAAGTACACCGATGAGTATGTCCGTATTCATGCTTCGCTCGTGAGCTTCGTCGATAATGATGACGGAGTATTTCGATAGTAAGAAATCGGTGGCTAATTCACGCAACAGGATACCATCAGTCATGAACTTGATCGTAGTTGAGGGAGATACGGTCGCGTCGTAGCGGATTTGATAGGAGACCCGTGACGAAGTTAGAGACAATTCGTGTGCAACACGTGTGGCCATCGAAATCGCTGCGACTCGTCGGGGTTGTGTCACCCCGATTATGCCAGGATTATCTAGAAGATTAATGTTAGTAGTTCCTCGCTCAACTTAGGTTCCGCACACCTCCATTGGGATCCCCGAACCCTGCCTCATAAAGAAACTGTGGCACTTGTGTAGTTTTGCCACTACCGGTCTCGCCGCATATGATCACAACGGGATGGAGTAAAATAGACTCCATAATGGGTTGTTCCTCTGCTGTGATAGGCAACATCAATCGGGCTTCTTCGACGTCTGTGGGTCGCACGACGGAAACAACCTTGGCTTTCTTTTCAGCGAAGGAGGAACTCGACGATTGTTGCGGCTTCCTCGATAGATGCTCTGCCAGCGCGGTGGCGGGCAGTTTTATATCATCTCCAAGTGGACCACGCATCATGGCATCATGAGGCGGATGCAAAACCTTGCGTCGTTTCGGAGGAGGTTGGTCGATAGTATCTTGAATCGGTTCTATCTGGGTGGGTGATTCATCAATGGGGGCGACATAGCCCTTGACCGCGGAGAGTTGTTTCATTGCCCACGTCTTGAAACCTGTGCGCTTCACAGAAGCAGTATTGGCCTCTGCATGAGATGAACTGTTGTTGTCCGAATCACTGTCCCATGCCGACCCTGAAATAGATTCAGCTTCCTCGTTTTCATCTTCTTTCGTGTCATTCGCGGAATCTGAGCTATCGAATGACGAATCGGACTCGGGTCCGGAGTCCGGCTGCGCAGATTGTTTTGACCACCGTCGAAAGCTTGCCTAAGAAAATATAGCGAGATCACGAACTGCAAATCATCGAACGACCAACCTTTTGACCAATCCCCTTTCGTTTCACGATGCGAGGGGCCACGGAAGTACCGTCTAAGTTTCGTCTGAGGGCGCTGCCAACAACAGTAGACTGCGTTGATTTCTCCGGCGCAGCTAAGCCAGCGGACATGTCCACCACCTGGACCTGGACCTGGACCAGAGTGGTAGCATTCGGTAAGTCAACGCTAGCGGCATCGGAACCCATAACATCGAGTTCAGTATCTTCGTTCTCGGTGTCAGTGAGTTCCGCGACACGAAAATCGTTGTTACGCCGTCTTTGTTTGTTGGATCGACCGTCCATGAGACGCCGAACGTCCATATCTTCAGTCTTGTCCAATCGTTCGCGATGAGAGACCGCCTTTCTTGTCCCTAATGTGGAAGAGGACTGTAGCTCCAAAGTCGGTATTGACGCCTGAGCCTGACTGTAAAATTGAGTGAATGGTTAAAGCGCACGAAGGTGCCCATACGCCAGTTTCTCGAAAATCAACACCCTCTCCTCTTGTCTAAGTTTTTTGTCCTAACACAAGATAGATCAGCGAAACGTATTGAGAAAAGAGTTGTATCTCACAATATACTTCTCTAGTCTCCTCCTCCTCTTACTTGACACCTTGCTCTCCGATTGTGCTGCAAGCTACGCCAATGAGATACACGTCGTCACAATACAATACTTGCGATTCACCTCATTGACGAGTCTCTCCTTTCTCTCCCTTTCTTTCTGTTCTCGGGATTTCGGAGCAAGGATTTCTGCATTGGGATCTGCTGTCTCTGTTGACGCAGTAGGTCCATGTTGGGGCCGTTTCCCCTTCTTGAGTGATCCCGGATGTGACTGGCGTGCCCTGGCGTTATACCTCTCCGGTCGTTTCATCCCGATTAGATGTGAGGTGCTCTCACAACCAGCGGTAAATGCAGGATAGTGAATACACTCGTTACATAAGCTCGGGCGTACTACACATCTACAGTGTACTACTGTTTACTGTTTACTGAAGCAACGTCCCTTTAGGTATCAGTAAGGATGGTCTGCCAGTCGCCTCTTCTCCGACGAATATACGTCTCATTGTTACTCAGAGGCTCCCGCATCCTGCGCCAACAAGCCAGGAGTGAACAGTCGGTTGAGTACAATCTCTGTGTTACTTTGGCAAGTCGCATACGTAGGCTTGAGAGTTACCAGGGTTCAAACTCCGGACGTCTCTAATTGTGACGTTCTGAAATGAGCGTGGTACCAGTAGGTCTCTTGTGCATACGCGGCGACACCTGGCAACCATAGTATATATAACCCATGGCGTGTCATTCACAACTTGTTAAATCAGTTGTTGGATTCTGTAAAATGACTGTGGGGTGGTTGTAAGTCCTCTACCTAATGTGACATTCTGCTAACTCGGCACGCTGACTTACTGGTGGCAGGCCTTTCCTGGTCCCTGTGATATTGGGTCTATTGTTTGTTCGTTCCCTGGCCCAAGACCCGGTGCCAGGTCCACCCTCGACCGACCCGGCATGCGCAAACCCACCCATGGACCAGTGTGCTTTCTATGCCAACTGCCTCGAGTCCAGATACCACTGTGGTCCTAATGGATATCCTATCGGTTATGGTCAATATTACTGCCAGAAATTCTCAGGCAACCGCACCTTGTTTGATGCTCAAGGGCAGCAATGGATGATCGACACCATGCACTGCCTTCAACTGGCGCTCGTCGGGGACGCCATCAATGCCACTCCCACGACTTGCCAGGCGCTGAATGACCAAGCGTTTGCTTCGCACGCGGGGTGTTACACCAGTAATGGGTTCTGTACGCTGGGCGTGCACGCTTGGGCGGCGGTGTTGGAGATCGTGAATATTAAGACATTGCTCTCAAATTGGAACGCGTTCAAAGCGACCATTCAGACGGCGGGGGATTGTGGAGCGTTTTATGCCTATATGGTGGAGAGGGGATTGTTCTAGCTTCTGCCCGGATCACGTCTGTGTCGATTCGTGAATCATCGTGGAGACTCCATTTTTACCTTCAAGTTAGATCGATTTAGTACTGGTCAATTACCCACGTGTGGCATGTGATATGTTGTACAATCCTTACTATAAGCACCATGTTATAGTGGCCAAACCCCTTTGTAATTGTTACAGTAGCTTATAGGAGGGTATTCGAAGGGGAACCGTAAGCGTGAGACAGCACGGTCAACCGTGCAAGATAAATGTGACATAGATACAGGATCATGACCATGAATCCACCTCTCGCTTGTACGACCAGCATATATCAGGTTGAAGAAACGACGAGAGCATTGAAGTTGTATGAAGGTGGCGAGGGGTTGAAAGTAAAATTATCGGGGTGAAGGTCAATGATGGTTTGACCGTTCCTTTGCAGCACTGCTTTCATAAAACCGCCAGCGTTAATAGGAATTGAAAGCTTTGTCACCCCAGTTGTAACTTGGAATGTCTGCGACTCAGTGGATGACGTCGAAAGCGTGACATTCGCGGGAGAAGTCGCGAAAACAACCGCCCAGATCTTGTCTTGTGTCTATCGCGATCGAGAGACAAGTCAGATCCAGATGGCATGACCGCCGAGAACAGAACTCACGATCTGATAATTGGTGGGCCGAGCGACTGGGTCGGGTGCAGTGGCGAGAGCTGGATGGGGACGGGACCACATGACAATCTGGTCTTTTGAGATGGCTGGGTACGTTCCCGTCTTGAACGCGGTAGCATAGTATGATGTCATATTGAGCCAGCCTGGTAGACGTCATTCGGCGATGAGACACAGATTAGAGAACGTAGCAAAGCTCACCAGTATGATCAAACCCATTGACCCATGCCTGACTATTTGGTTGTGCACCTTCAATAGGACCGATGTAATGAGATTCCCCATAATCATTCCAAGAGATGAGTTGAGTAATATCAACTTGGTCGCGGATTCCGATCAGATATTCCCAGCGCTTCGCATAAAGATGGTCATCGCTCAGGTATATCCACTAAGAAACAGGTGAGGTTAGAACCGATCTGTCGTGGGTGGTAGGCAACTCACGTTCTTATTGTAAGTCTGCGGGCTATAGTGTGTGAAGAACCAAGCGGATACAGCAGCCATGTAAGATCCACCCATAGGACCCAAAGCATTAATATACTCTTCGTCGGATGTCGTAGCCCCAACATAAGTTGAAAGGGCATCAAGCACACCAGCCGCAAAGTTGGTTAAGGAACTTGCTGTGACTTGTATGGGCCATCCAGAGTTCCACTGGAACAGAAAAAGCGTGTGTTAGGGTAATAGACAGCACGACGATTTATCAGCCTTACATTGAACATTCCATTGATTACACTACTGAAACCCTGGAACGCAGAGGTGCTCACGAAAAAGCAGGGGACAAAGTAGACAGTATTTTTACCCGACAGCTGCTGCAGAAACTGCGTCGACCATCCTGATTGAACTGAACCTTGACCAAACTGACAAGATTCTCCGGAGAAAGTCGAGGCGAGAACGTGACCGTTGTAGATCAATTGGTTGGGATGCGAGGCATATGTCGTGATATAATTTCGGAGCGTCGCGGCATCATTGGCGCTGCCACAAGGAAGAGATCTAGTGGTGGACATGAAGACAGCACCAGAGTGAACGTCGGAGGACGCACGTCATGTCGAATGACAAGAAGAGCTTGAAGCCCGTCCCCGATTGCTGTGCAGCCTGGTACCTAGTCGAACATGAGCGTGAGTAAGAATGTATCGTATGCACTCACGCATTTGCGACCTGTTGAGGTTGCCAGGAATCGCTTCCGACGTTGAGCGCGAAACCGTCGATGCCATGCTCGTGGGCAAGGAGAATATCGGACAACCAGTTTTGCTGGGTGTACGGAAAAGAGTTTCCGACCATAAAATGGGCTACGACATATTTAGTTGAGTCCCTTCTGGATAGTGGTGTGAGGGACATCGCCGTCGAGGCGACGCCATCCGCCTGGCGGACAATCGGGCCGGACAAACAGAGATCGGCGACAAAGAGCAAAGATACAAGTACACAAACGGCAAGCATCGCGAGCGAGTGGTGGGCGAAATGAAGGACGGTGAGCTTTGTGCGTCAAGCAGCGAAGACTCGAAGAACAGAACGAACTATGGAGACCTTGAGTGGACACCTCGGCCATTGACATTGTCCCATTGTCTTATACTACTTCGCCGTCTTGGAAACGAATATCATGACCACACATAGGTGACATGTGACATGTGACACCTCTCAAGCCCAATATATCTCATCTCATTGTCCAAGCAACAATGCCAACGACCCTCTATACTAGGGCTGACTACGGCACGTACGTGATCTGTCTAAAGCTGAGGCTTTCCCCGTAGTCGATTTCATTGATCACGGTCAGCGATCGACATTCACGGAGCACCGTTTTACCTCAATTCTTGTCTCAGCTTGACATGCTTAGATGGTGGCAAGTATGAACGCCACGAGCGAACAGATTCAGATAATTCTATTTTCGCATGAACCTGCACAAGTCTAACCTCTAGCAACTCCTCCTAAGCTTTTGACTATGCTGCGAGCTCACTTGGTCGCTCCATTCGCCAAATCAAAAGCCAGATTTACCTACAGCGTGCTTCGGGCCTTTTCGTCGCTTGTCGCATGGGTCGCCTCGTCAACCTCGGCCGGTGCGGACGGAGTTGGGTGTAGGTCAGATTCCGGGGCGGGCGTAGCGTCCGTTAGTGACTCCGCCTGAGGTTGTGCTTCGGTAGCCGAACGCTCCTTGACAATCGTCTCCGCCTTCGCTACCACATCTTCCTGTTCCTGGGCGTCTTTTGGAGAGTCGGCTTCCTAATAAAATAAAAAACATACGAGATAAATGCAATATTATGACTCACAAATGCCTTTTCCATCGATTCCTTGACCTCCTGTCCAGACACCTCAGTACCTTCATCATCGGCAACGGGGGTAACATCCTGGTGAGACTGAACATGTTGCTACAGAAGCAGTACCGACTTCACTGCCAGCAAATGAATGATTGAATGGATACCACGTACACTATGCTTGTCCTCATGTTCATCCTACAAATGGTGGTCAGGTTGTTATACAGGTACCGAAGTCAAGTTGCCACGTACATGATGGCTTTCATGCCCATGGTGTCCATGGGAACCTTTGCGCGCCGACGGAGACACAAGATACAGGAACTGTATGACAGGTGGGCGAGAAAGAACGCGCGCGTCTACAATATGTACCCACCAGAGGACCGAACACCAGTGCGGACCCAATCTGCGGCGAAAAGATACGTTAAGCGATTTCACTCTGTGAACACTGGCGGCGAAACGCACCATCCACGGTGTGTCACTCGGTGCGCTCCCACCGTGACTGGCATGCGACCCAGAGCTCATCATACGCCTAGTGAGTGTGGCGCAGAATGAGCGGGCAGCTACATCTGAATTAACGCGCGTAGAAAAACGCAAGTATGACGAGAGGGGGCGGTAGGCGAGTCTGGACATTTCAGAGGGGACGAAAGGATAAATAATGGAGTATACGTCCTGCGGTGGGAGAAGGTCTACAAGTTCAACAAATTTCGATGACGTTAGGGTGGTGTGAACTTGAACGGAGAGGACCGGGAAAACATTCAACTAGCTTCAAGTTACATACTTCCATACCCTAGTCTGGTCGTCGACACAAAACAATCTGTAGTTACTCATCGCGCCAGTTTCCAAATGCTGGCTTGCATGTCCACCACTCTATCGACAGGCGCATCATTTCTGCTGATAAAAAACTCCGATACCTCTACGGACACGATAAACGTGAGTAGACGGGTGACAGCTCGTAATGATCAGCGGGGGTTCGACTAGAAAAATCAGTGAGGATCGTCAACGCTCTTATTAACTTGAATGCGCACGAACAGCGATGAGTCGCCTCACAAATCACTTCCGAGTCATCATTTCGAATTCTCCATCGCTGTCGTCGGTGGGGTCGGGATTGCTGACAATCATGACCCGTCTTCTCGACGTGCGCTGCATACTCGCCTCCTCATGTTGATACAGTTGATACTGCTCCCGAACTCAGGTCAGTCTAGTTACGGTTCCTTAGACTGCCGTTGCTCTTACCTTGGGGGGTGTCTGCCAGTGATATGATATCTGCGCCCTTTCAAGTTGCAACTGCGTTCGCCCTCCAAGGTGTCTCCGGTTGATCTTGAACATGGAGTCCATCTCCTGCCACTCTCTCTCTGCTCGTGTCGACCATGATCTCGGAAACTCTGCGTACTCGGCGTCACTGTGATCACGCCTCTTCCCCGTTTCTTTCCATGTCCTGCGCCGTGTTACAAATTCCATCGCTAGAGCAACGAACCTTTGAAACAGTTCCTGGATCAGAATCTCACAAGTGAGCTACGGACCGTTGGAATTGCAGTACGTCGAACCCTCACCAGTATCGACATTTTTCGCTTCGTGGTTGCACTGACCACGAGGACACCCGTTGCTCCTGCAATGCAGGGTGACTTATATGTATGCACGGCAGGCATATAGTTCCCGCCTATGAATGACACAGCAAGCAGGACCGCACCCTCGTTGGCCACGACTGAATTCCTGATGCACTTCTACTCACCGTGAATTAATTTTCATGACTTAATTTCCATGCGACGTAAGTTGAGTTTTATGTCTCTGTGATGGTTAGTCCCAGGATTGGGGCTGTCAGGAGGGTGCATGTTAAAATACTTTGTTCGGACACGAGGAATTCGCGCATGGAACTCTACTGGGGTGTTGTTTACATACAACGATACATTTCTTCAGGAGCAGAAACAGGTGTCCTTCGGACTCTCTTCATCAACATCGGACACATGTTCGTCCCTGATTATTTCCAACCCTTCGTCGATATCATCCTTAGCCCAATTCTTATAATTCTCCAAAGAAGTCTATCATAGACCATCCGAGTATCTAGCCCACTCCCAACCATCCCTTCTCCGGTCTATGCTGCTGCTATACCGACCGCCATCATGCAATACCCACCAGCCTTCACGCAATTTCCGAGGTGTTGGATGAATGTAGCCTGTTCTTCGACGCGCATATGGAATAGCGCGTGAACTTCCACCACAGGCGTTGATGGCAATTCGCAGTTCTTCAACAGGCCCCGGTCACGAGCTCGGCGATATCTGCCCTGAAAAACGGCCCCTCGGGAACGAGCTCCTTTGCTCGGTTAACCTGCACAACACCGATATCAACTCCAACTGCGTGGTTGCCTGCATTTGTCGGGGTTCGCGCTACAGGAATGCCGCATCCATATCCCAGACCGAGAACGCGTGTACCCTTAGCGGGAGATAGGATCTCCACTAGCCAATTTGCCCACCGAGTATGATTGACTGGGGATCATCATCCTGTCGGTATGAGCACCGTAGACAAGGTGTCATCGCTGGTTGCGAACAATGTCTTCCATTGCTAGCGAGGTGATGGGCGGTAATGAACCGTAGCTCAGCGTGCGTGACGTTGAGTTTCTGCATGAGGACGGAACGTCCTATCGCCGCAAGATCATAGAGTGCGTGTTGGTCTTTATTTTTAACAGCTTCATACCGAGTCGAACGCCGTTTGCGTGTAATAATTCGATCGGTGCCCTTGCAGCGTAGATATCTGAGAGGGAGAGAACACCGTGGTTGCAGCGTGTGCTCGGTGACCAGTGGGTTTGGGGACAAGGGCAAAACAGAACAAAAATTAAGCGTCATCGACATCTTGCACTATACCGCGTTCCTTCGCGAACCACGTAGTCCATTCATAATATTTGGCGACGCAAATAATATACAGGCCCGCCTAGCTCAATCGGCCAGAGCGTCAGACTTTTAAAGCGGGCGTTCATCCCGTGTAGTGATCTGAAGGCTGCGAGTTCGACCCTCGCGGTGGGCTATTGATTTTTTTTTTGAAATGTCCCATTTGTTCCTGGATCTTATCACTAGGGTCAGTCCC
>JBBPQD010000098.1:0-20686 GCA_038092355.1 Caloboletus inedulis
CCAGGGATTAAGCATTGTCATCTGCTCCAAGGAGCCAGCCAATACCCTTTTGCAGGACACGACTTGCTTGTGCGGAAACCTCCTCGCCATCAAGCCTGCCTCTAGCCCCGTCTCTGCTTCTTGACCGTGTATCCTCTCCAGAACTACCAGAATCCCCACGGCCAGTGACGGCAAATGTAAAATTGGACGCCATGCGATTGAATGCTCTGCCAGCCAGTGCAGCCGCATCCTCCGCATTTATGAGAGGCGTTGTGGGCATGTGTAGTTCGCCAAGTCTATCTCGAAGAGATGATACATGTTTCTGTGACGACGGCGTGGTGCGTTTGGGATGGGTGACTGTCCTATAAGCCAGATATTCACGACGGGTTTCGATGACTTCCTTTTCTAAACGTCGCCAAGATGTAAGAACGTCGTGAAGTCTGTCGGCAGGACAGAGTTGCAGCGCGCGGCCCAAAAGTGAGAGCTTCGCTTCAACATCCTCAAATTCGGGATGCCGCCCAAGTTGGAAACAAGCAACCCAGCAGACATCGCTCGCCTCCCGGACGGTCTCGTCTTCGCTGCCACTTGACGCCCCCGCACTCAGCTTTGAGACCCCTTCAATCATTCGTTTGCTAGTCTCGTAGGCACGTTGGAAGTCTTCGGCCTGGAGCGCAGTGTCTGAGAGCATGGCGAGTATCCTCACTTCCGCGACTACGTCACCCTTGAAGCCGAGCTTGTATAGGAGATCGAGAATAACCTCCGTGTGTTTATATGCGTCTGTTGTGCTCGAGAGGACACGTGAGATGAGGGAAAGACGATCCTTGGTTAAGCGGATCTCGATTGGGGAGAGCGGAACACCAGGACGTGATAGTATATTAAAGGAGGAAAGCCGGGAAGTGGCTTCAATAAAGTCGCGCTCTTTGCTCAGACGCTCCGAAGGAGGTAGGACAGTAAGGCTGGAGGAAGAGTAAGCCACTTGACGGCGAGGGTATTCGAATCCTTACCAGTCATAGGCAAGTTTCATGTCGCCAGTCTTGTAGTTTCCTGAACTTGCATTATCGTAAAATTCACGTGAGACAGAGAGACAAATATCTTCTGCGATGGGAGGAGGCAAGGATAATTTCCCATGCCTCTGTTGGAGAAGCTCCCTTGCAATATCGAATGCTACTGGATCGGTGAGAACGTACAGCGTGGAGATGAAAGATACTCACAACCCGAGCTCAGCAAGCCAGCGAAGAAAATCGAGGAAACTTCCTCTCTCGAAAGAAGTCCAAATGCATTCTTGAGCCCAGTTTCATTGCTTCCACAAAGCTTGAGCATGTCCTTCAACAGCCATTCCCACTCATCCCTCCCATTGGGTCCACTCGAATTTCCTGTGCGCCTGGCCATTCTGTTTGCCCAGGCGCGTTGCTCGACTGCATCATGTGCGCTCTGCAAGAACCACCGCAAAGGTGCCCCTACATTCCACCGCGATAGTATTTCTCCGGACTCCAAATGTACGTCCAATATATCCAGTGCGCGCGAGAGAGAGACAAGTGGGAGCGGTTTGAAGAAAAGCATTAGGTCAGAGGGTGAACAGTGCGGCCGGGTCGTGGACGGTTCCACGAAAGACCCGAGAGACATTATCGTTGCATCTGCTTCGTCTGCTTCATCCTCAGTTCCTGGTGTGATTTCCCAAGCTGGAAGACACTCGAATATGGAACTCATTATAGACCACTCAGTGCGGCTGTCGCTGCCGTATAGACACGCAAGAGCTAGTCTTGCAACGTCTTCATCATTGCGAATGATGCGGTGTGCGACAGGAAGTGTGGGCTTGGACGCTTCAAAGATTGCGGCGACGATTCGCAACGGGGCCGAGAGAATATGGTCATAAAGCAGGCGAGTAAGTAGTCCTGGGTCGGGATTGCCAACACGCTCTGCCCGTGCTTCTAGAACGAATAGATAGGGCATCACGAGGTGAGCGATGTCCTTCGCAACTGTGTCTGGAGCGGAATTGGCGAGGTAGGAACTCACAACTTCTGCAGGCTCCATATTCCGCCAACGGGCGAGTGTCCAATCTTGGCTGTCCTGAGGTTCGCGGGGCTGAGGCGAATCATAGACTAATCGGGCAAGAAGGCTGAGCTCTTCACCTAGCTCGTCGAGGTCAGGTACTCCATGAGAAGCCCCGTGCTGAACAGTTGCGAGGGCTACATCCAAAATACCGGTGGATGCGATGATGACATCCACACGGCGCTTGTACCAAGCAGAAAGATCTTTTGATTCAAGGGGCTCCGTGCATGCTGTGGCGTCACATTTTGACTGATGCAAGTCAAGTTCCATGTGAGAGACAGCCTGTGAAGCCTTGAGCGCAGCATCGACCTCGGGAGTCTCGACCCAATCTTGACCCGTTCTCCAACTGTTGGAGGACGGCGTTTGCTCTGCATCCAGATTAACGTCATAAGCAGGAAGTATTTCGCGGTACTCGGATGGGTGTGTATGATTAGGTATGCTGTCAAGTATGGCGAAACGGGAAGGCCAAAGGGTGGCAGAGTGGTAAAGCATGAGTGTCCGCAGTGCAGTAAATTGTTGTTGGGAGGCGAGAAAGCAGGCTATCTCTAGCATGTCTTCGGTCAAAAAGTTGGACAATGGAATGGGTCGGCCGGCTGGCGTATGTCGTGGTAGGGGAGGGGATGCCTCGCCGTCTTCAGCCCACGGGTCATCCTCCCATTCCTCGTCAATATCGTCAGAGTCACCCTCCTCTGTCGATAGGCTCTTGCATATCTGTACGAATGACGAAAGTCTGTCGCAACGGTGGAGGAGAATGGCGCGCATGCGGCAGAGTTGGGCGTCGTCTGGAGTGTCGTTGAAGTACCTGGTAAGTACTTGATTGTTTCCATCGGAATCTGCATCGCGGGTAGGAATGCGAGGTGCAGCTTGGGCCCTATGGACGGCCGAGTTAGTGCGAGTAATTCCCAGCTCGAGAAGTGACCGCTGTGCGTCGACGTTGTCCACGAGCCTATCGACACAGGCCGCTACAGCCCAGAGGTCATCATCGACGGCAGAGAGGATATCCCGGACATTTTCAGGTGTAATGTCCTGATCTTGAATGCCTTGCCAGCGTATGTGGGGCTGCGTTTCGTCCATGGTAATAGTACTTGACCAAGCACTTGAAGCAATGTCAGGTAGACATCTGGCGTTCACGTGTAGGTCCACTGCCGCTTGTTGCGAGCAATCAACGATCATTACGTCGAACAACATCTAGACTACTTTTTATCGACCTAGCGACTGTGATTAACAGCAAAAAACGAAAACCCGATTCGTGTGCACTGCGCAGAACGAGCTCGGAAGCCCCGTCGATATGCGAATGATGTTCTACGTGATTGGGTCCATATGTAATCTCCCATTACCCGAGCAAGTAGATAGCTGACGACCGGTGCGTACATCGGGGAGGAAAGGCGTTCAGAAGAGCGTTTCCTGAGAAACGAGTCAGCATTTGAACAAGAGGGAGGCACGTTGCAAGGACCTCGTCTCGAAGATATTCCCCAACATCCCTAGTGGTTGAGGGAGTATGAGCAAGGACGACGAAAGGAACTGAGTAAGACGGGACGTACGCTTGATGGAATACAACGATGGCTGTAGGATCTAATTTACGTGTGTCGATCGTTGACCGGGCAGTTACGCCAAACCCCTGTAAACGGAGTCTGTCTGTATGGGCGCACGAAAACGAGGAACAAAAGAATGTACTAGCGGAACATCATTCATGCTGAATACGACCACGCCTTGATGCTCGGGAGTATCTTCAGTGATTCGACCAAGATGTGCCTTGAGGACATGGTTGCCGTAGAGGAAGGGCATTTCGCCATTGGGCTTGATCCAAAGCTTGGGAAAGATGTTGGATGTGAGTGCGAAGTGAGGGGGAAAGTATTATTATACCTTGTATTTCGCATATTGGGCGATATGGTCGAGGGCAGTGACATGGAGCCTGAATTTTCCAGTTTTGCTGAATTTTCCGAAGCAAGTGCCGAGACTGACGAGGTTTGGTCGTGCGACGGAGATGGTTAGACGCATGGACGATTCGGAGACATAGAAGACCTTGTCCTTGTGCAGCCTGAAGCAATAGGGCTCGTCCTTGCGGTCGATGAGGTGGATGAGATTCTTTCCCTGTGTGGGTGAGGGGATGTGGGGAGTGCAGATGGATAGGAAAGGGATGTACATACGATGTAGTTTGCGAGTTTTGTAAAGACGGCTTTACTTTCGTCTTGTGTGAGTGGACGCATCGATGAGATGGTGGTCAAGTTGGTCACCGCCACTCGCCAGAGTTAGAACCAGCTGCCCATCTCCAACATATTCATACTTACATGTCTGCCTCCTCGTTCTCCATCCCCCCTTCATTCTCATCCTTCCCCGACATTGATCCTGGTCCCAGCAACAGATCTCCTTCCCCTGCACGAAATGACTCAGCCCACAACCATCACCGTCCGATCGACTTCAGCAGGAGAAACAGGCCCGAAAAACGAACCCACAGGGAAAAGGACAGGCCTCCTTCAAAACGAGAAAAGCACCTCTCCCCGTCCGACAACTGGCGCATTAGCGAGTCACGCCCTGTTGGCACACTCTTAGATGACGAGCGGCTCAAGGCAAGCGAGGACAGACTCCGTCTCGAGCAGCAGAGTCAGGAACGTGACCGATGGGTTCCACGTCCCCTCTTTTACTCAGATCGTAAGGGCGACTCTCTCAACCTAACCTATGGTTCTCTGCACACCGGCGACGTGCCAAAGTATCGCCCTGTAGCCCGTGAGTTGTCAACTATCCTGCACTCAAACAGCTAATGATGCACAAGACGGCAAGCATATCCTTGGTCTTGACAAAGCGTGGACTGTTTCCCATAGAGTCGGAGAAGGCATCCAAGTCACTATTGGCCAACGCAAGGTACAGCGCTTCATCTCAATCCCAAACCCTTTGCTAAGGATCCTCCGCAGCAACCTTCTCTCACCCATCCCAGCTCCAGCGCCCTTCTCGCCGCACCTTCCCGGCGCCTGATTGCTTCTGCTGACAACTACAAGTACAAAGAAGTGGACGGATTCTTGCGTCTCTCATCACGCACTAGTCAAAATATTGCCCAAGTCTTCCGACCGATCCCCAGGGCCGAGGCAAGCTCCGATTCGGAGCTTTCGGCATCCGAGGCAGAAGGCGAAAGTTCAGGCGACGATCAGGCGCCCGCTCTCACACCTCACCAGCTAGCCATCAAAGCCCTCGAGGAACGACTCATCGCTGATCCATCCTCCGTGCAAACATGGCTGTCCTTGGTTGCACAGTCACTCTCAGTTGTGCCACTGACTTCTAAGAATGCCAACAAAGCTCGATCCGAATTATCTCTTTCGATCCTTTCTCGTGCTAGAGTAGCCCATCCTTCCAATCTTCACTCACCAACACTCTTGTTGAAATACCTTCGTGCAGGTGAAGAGTTATGGCATCCAACCAAACTCACGGCTGAATGGGAGGATACTCTCAAGTTGGGTGGCATTGATATCTGGATGGATTGGCTCGAGTGGCGCATTCGCACTTCTGTGGGAGGTATCGACCAAGTCGTGTGGGATGCAACGCGTGCATTGAGGACTTTAGATGGCTCCGAAGACAGCGAGCTTGATAGATTACGTATCGTGTGGCGAGTCGCCGTTGCGTTCCAGGAGGCAGGTGCGTATATTGGGAATTGGGATTGTTATTGTGTTCTGACCTCGCTCTTTGCTCAGGTTTTTATGAACGTGCCACAGCGCTCTTCCAGGCGCAAGCGGAACTGTACGTACCTGGGCATTCTTTAGAAAGAACTCATCGTTTATTGAATGAGCAGTACATTCGAAGTTCCCCAATCGTTATATGGACTGCCTGTTGACACGCAACTAGACTCATTGGAAGAATTCTGGGAATCAGAAGTACCGCGCGTCGGAGAGCCTAATGCCAAAGGCTGGTCCGCATGGGTCTCCGGTGGAAAACCAAAGACTACTCCTTCAAGTCCACCGACATCTATGGATATTGATTCTACGTCATCCGACCCATTTATTAGATGGTACAACGATGAGACACGCGCGGACGTTGTCTCACGCTTCCCCGCACGCTACGAATGGGGTATCTCTGACCCTTACGCGACTGTATTATTGTCGGATATCAAGGCACTTTTGCTTCCGTTGACAACTCAAAGAGCCAAAGTTGCGTTTCGACTCATATGGCTGTCTGTCATGGGGCTTCATATTCCTGGTTTTGCCGACACCCTCGCGAATGGAACATGGGACGATCGGTGGTCATATACACATCTTGCAACTGTATCTCGCCTTTCTTCCATATTCCCGCAGCCAGGGAGAACACGACAGCTACTTGCTGACTCTCACGCCGGCGTAGTGATTGGGAGAGAGCGGGAGTACGGATCGGCATTTGGACCTGTCAAGGACTGGAGCTTGGAGGTGTTTGGCCCACTGGATTGGGTGGGGAAAGACTACTGGAGGATGTGGACGGCGAACGATATGCAAGGTGTAGATGAAGAGTTTGTGAGGGCTATCTTCAGCCAGCTCCGATGTGGTGCAGAAGATTACGAATGGGATGTGTATGCTTTGGCATTTGAGGGATCGGTGAACGTGAAGAGGTTGGGCCTGATTTGTTCGGATTTCTCTGACCAATAAGCATACTGACCGACGTCCATAGTGCATTGAAGCTTTCGCGAACGTTCTTGTCACTTGCTCCCGACTCGCTTCCGCACTGGGCAGCTCATGCTCGACTTGAGCGTATGCGTGGACGGATTGAAGACGCACGGAAAGTTTATCAAACGGTTCTTATTTCGACGCGTCATCCACCTACCCAAGCATTTGTTGGACGAATGTGGTGGGATTGGGCTGAACTGGAATGGTTGAATGGCGACCAAGATGTCACGCTTCGGGTGGTGATGCGGTCGGGAAACGTTGATGGCATAGGGGGGATGATGATCCTTCGGGCGAAGCGTAACCTGGAAGACATCATGAATGCTGCACATGGACTGTGGAAGGACCGCGAAGCATGGATAAAGCTACGAGCGCTGATGGATTTACTGACAGGTTCGTCGCTAGCTGTTATGCTGAGTGTCTTTGACTCGCGGCCCGCTGGAGATGGGGAGGCACCGCGGGAGAGCTTGATGGTGGCATCGCTGGTGATGTTGTATAATCACGCGATTATCCTGCGCACCCCTACGCCACCAGGAATACTCCGAGATCGACTGCAGGTTGCCATTGGGATGTATCCCAGTAACACGATTGTGCTCGGGATGTTCTTGGAGACGGAGAAAGGGTACGGAGTGTGGGGGCGTGTGAGAAGCCAGCTAGGCGAAGGAGGTGCGAAAGAGAAGGGAGTTTTGAGGAGGGCCGGAGAAGTATGGGTGGCAGGGTGGGAGAGGGGGCGTTGGGAGGTGGAAGTGGAGCGGACGAGGAGTGGATTGGTGGCCGCGGTGGAGAGTGACAGGTGAGTGCGGTGCGGGACAAGGAGGATTTCGGCTGCTGACGGACCCGGGCAAGGACGAGGAACAGTGCGATCCTATGGCGAATTCTTGTCGAGTTTGAGATTCGGACGAGACAGATGCAGAGAGCCAAAAGTTTACTTTACAGGGCGGTCGGGGAGTGCCCGCTCGCCAAAGGTTTGGACAGAATTGCCTGGTATTCGTGACAAGGGGCTAATACAGGGTCATCATCAGGTCTCTATCTACTGGCATTTGGACCGCTGCGGGATGCATTTACGCCACGAGAATTGGCGGGGTTCGTGAATATTATGGCTGAAAGGGGACTGCGTGTACGGAGAGGAATAGAGGAGTACGGATGGGACGGCCCGGACGACTCCGACTCGGACGAGAGTGGCTGAGCGACGTTTGTTTGTACACGATGATTGTTGTGTATTGTTTGTGTATGTCCTGTCCACAAGTCGACTTTTCATTGTTTATCCGACCCCCGACAGACAAACACAATCCTTGGCATATCCTCCGCGATATCTCGTGGGATCCCCCTCATCCCCCTCCCCCTCATTCACTCTCTGACTTAACCCCCTCCCCCGCGAGGGGCCATTTCTACTTGTATTTCACACTCGTAATGACCACCATCCCCGCCCCAGCAGCTCCCCGCGAAGAGTGGCCAGACGCCGACTTCGATTTGCCAGACGGAGACCACATTCGCCCCCTCGACGTCGAATCTGACAAGGAGGATGACGACGACGACGACCTTGACTGGGATGTCGAGATGGACATCCGCACCGGTGGTGCAAAACCCGGCCCAGCCGCCCGTAACGAGTTTGCCAGGTTCAGCTCAGGCGCAATGATCACCATCCGTCCACCACTCACTTGTCAGGAAGAGGAGGATGAAGAAGACGAAGAGGGTGTTTCTACTATCAAAGTCGCCGAACTTGCTTCCACACTCAAAGCCATTGCCAAGCCCCCTCCCCCACTCATCGACGAAGATTTCGAGTCCGCATTTGCACTTCCTTCCGATTTAACACAGCTTTCGCTCGCTCCTCTACCCCTTAGCCATCGATCCTCCAAGAATTCCCTCGAATGGGGTGACCGTGATCAGACTTCTTCTTCTCAGTCCTCAGATGCTTACTCCACACTCGGCTTCGCCGATGGTTCATCCTCTCACTCCGTCTCTTCCCTCTCTCTCCCAGACACAGAAGAGAGTGAATGCGACGAGGACGAAAGTGAACTCGACGGCCTTGTCATTCCCTCCGGTCTCTTTGAATCAGGCCACAGCGGCAGACATCTTAAAAAGATTCTCGAGTCCAAGAAAAAGGCCCCAATCCCGGATCAGCAAGCAAAGGTCGCTAGCCCTGATCCCGAGGATGACTTCGAGATGGGCCTTGTTATCCAAGACGATGACGACTTTAGCCCTAGTCGGCTTATCAGCGCAAAGCATACTCACCGGTTTGCAACACGCAGTAAAAGTGCGCCCGCTCGAGCCCTTATTCCCACGCGCCCGCCCTCCCGTCTGAGGGCGGACCGCGCAAAATCTCCGGTTAACCCGCCCATATCGTCTGCTCGTCAACTCCAACGCATCAAGCTTTCATCCTCACCCCCTCCCCGACCTTATCCACGTGCTCAGACATATAAGGAAGCTCTTTCAGCCGCCCCTCCTACTCCCACAAATACCTTTTTGTCCCCTAAACCTGGCAGTCTCCGGGGGCAAAAGTCTCATTCAGGACTCAAGCCACCGACTCCACCGTCAAGTCAACGCAAAGGACTCACTCGCAAGGCGTCACTGTCTTCGCTGATGGAAGCAACCAGCTCCCAAGCATCAGGCTCTGGGACAGCTCCTACAGTGGGGTCATCCGCCAAGTTAGCACGGTACGAAGCTCCTACAGCCGCTTCGCGTGCCAAATCGCACGCAAGCTCAACAAGCCGCATTCACGCGCTCGAATTTATCGTGCCACCCACGCGCCCATCAACCCCCTCGTCGAATCCCGCTGCATTACGTCTAACGATGCCTACCTCCATGCGAATGAAGTCAAGGCCTGCACTATCCTCCGTGTTCTCTACCACTTCCCCCCCCAACGCTCTCGCTATGGCACAACCTCAACCTCCACATCGTGCCACTTCACCCGTTCCCCCGCGCCCCCCATCTACTGCTTCTCTGCGCAGCCGCACCTCCCGTAACCAAACGCCACCAATACCACCATCGTCAGCTCCTAAACTTTTGCGCCGTCCCAAACGCCAAAGGACGTATGGGGACGGCACCGAACTGGATGGTTTCGAGGACCTCCCAACTGATAGGGAAAAAGAAGTGAAATTCAGAGTGCAGCCCAGGGCCACGAGCCGCGGAGGTGGCACGACGTGTTCAAAGTCCTCGAACAAGGACAAGGATAAAGGGACGCTGCGCAAAAAGGGACGGATAGATGAGCCAAGTTCAGCTCTCGGTTAGTACATGCGTTGCAGTGCCCTTACATTCAGGTACTCATCCCACATCCTCGATAGAATCTCCGGGTGCACTTGCACCTTCCACAAATACACTACGACGCACTGGGCGCATTGAATTCTCCAAGGCTGCAGAATTGCCTGGAAGGAAGAAAAAGGATGCATATTCCCCTGTGCTCAGCCTCACACGAAGGAAACCTACACTCATACGTCATCTCGGGGGACATAGCGGACCAAAGGGTACGTTCGACCCATTGTCTGACTCGACGTGAACTCAGACTTTGTTCTCTTCAAGTTGTTGGTGATATGAAATGGAATCCTTCCACCCTCCGTTGGGAGGGCAATGATCAGGTGCTACGCGATTTCGACGCAGTCGTCGGGACATCCACTCGACCTGCTCTCATCACGCATCTTACTGGATCTTCCATTGGATCTCCTGTTGGCTCCTTTGCCTCTGGGGCACGCAAAGTAGGCAACATGATTTTTGATCCAACGCGAATGTGTTGGATCTCCACACTACCTCCCGATGAAGAGGAACCAGATGTGTTTGCGGACCTCGCCGATGACGAGGAAGACGACGGATGGGAAGCCAAAGCTGGTACCATCCGTGCCAGTCAGCAGCAGGGCTGCACTAGCAACACGCCTTCGGAAACGAGCGGATCCTGTGCCTCTGCCATCGTCGTTACCGCTCCCAGTCCTGCACGCAGTCGCACTCGAACGACTTCCGATTCTGAGAGTGACCGAGGGTCCCGCGCGTCCATCGTTTATGATGTCGCCGATGACTTTGTTGAAGTTTGTCGTGCCGCTGAGGAACGTCATCGTTCCGAGATGCGGGGTTGGCGTTCATCGACATCAAGACAAACCAATCCTTTTGGCGAGCCAGACCGATCCTATCTGTTCGAAATTCGTGCACTCGCCACTAGGAAGTATTGACCCGCTTGAACTTTCGGTCCTTGTTCACATCTGGGCCGTCATCGCTCTCACTTCCTTGGCCACTATTGTCGTTATATCATGTTAATACCTTTGCACTTCGGACTCGGCGCCTCTGTTCACTGCATACATTCGATAGTGGAGTTCGTCATGCCTCTCATTCTGTAAGCAGATTTTGTTACTTTATTATTACGTTTCTTTTTCTGTTGCATGGTTCTTATGATAATAGTTCACCGTCACTCATTCAAACCATCTCTTCGCTTTTCTTTTGCTACTCGGCATGTATGAGACATACAGAATACATGTTCAACACTGGAATTACAATAATGATAATAATTGCTGCTCGAAGTGCAAGCGGATGTTACCGGGAGCTTGATGTCGCCCCCAGCGACGGCGGAGAACAAGTCCCTCCATACAGGACAGGGCCGAATTGCTTGTGCCTCCCATGCCTCCTCCGTTGTCTTTACCGAACTGTCAGCGACCTATCCCCTCAAGCTTCTCTCCCCAAAACTTGCTCAAGATACTGTCGCGATCGTCTATGTTCTGAGCTACGGGGGTGGTCTGGTCAACGGCGATCATGTCAAGTTAAATATCGATGTGAGAGACGGTTGCAGGCTGCTTCTTCTATCACAGGTAGGCTATCGAGTTTCTAGGCAGCCACCACGTTGACGTCCTCCATTCATGAGGGATCTACCAAAGTATTCAAGACCCGTTCCGGAGATCGGTCGTCGACACAGCTCGGACAACCAGCCCATGTATCCTCAAATGTCGCTATCTGTGTAACAGAAGCCACCGTCGCACCTGGCAGTGCTCTCTTCCTTCTCCCCGACCCGGTGACATGCTTCCGCGCAGCATCATATTCCCAAACCCAGAGAATCACCCTTGCCAGCGATGCCTCCCTGGTTCTACTGGACTGGGTTACTTCTGGCCGCAAGTCACTCGGGGAGGAGTGGGTATTCTCGCGGTATCACAGTCTCAACGAGGTCTTTCTTGATGGGCATTGCATAGCACGGGACATCACACTCCTGGAGGAGCCCCCTCAAGTCAATACACCTGAGATTAGTCAGTGCCAAAGGTTATCCCGCACACTCAAAGAGAGGCTGAAGCCTTACTCATGCTACGCTACCCTAATTTTCTTTGGCCCTCTCGTGCGGGACGTCATCACACATCTCGATAACATATATCGGTCGACTACGGTATTCAGGATTACCTCCCCGGCGCGCATGATATGGGCCATGAGCCCTATAAGCGAAGGGAAGGGTTATATTCTACGAGCAGCGGGAGTGGAGACCGAGGATGTGAAGGACTGGTTACGGGAATCGCTTCGAGGGTTCGAAGACATCGTTGGCGTTGACACATATCTCAAATTGTTCGTGTAGTGCACGTTCAACTCTGCGCTCTCCGGACTTCGCGACGCATGGCTGCTGCCAGGTCATCACTTGAGCGACAAGGCGCCCCGGTTTATTTCCATATGGTATTGTTGGCCCCATGACCGCCGTAATCTGGCTCTATATATAAACCATGATCAGATACGACATGTGGATAACTGTGTATTCCCCATGTCCGTCGAGAGAGTCGACAACGACACGATGGATGCCAAGTTGTCCAGCACCGAATTATACAAACCCGAAGTGGACACCAGCCAAGTGGACGAGCGAACGCTACTCCGAAAGATGGACATTCGCATCGTGCCATGGCTAGGCTTGCTGTACCTCCTGAATTTTCTTGACAGAGGAGCAATAGGAAATGCAAAGGCATGTACCTCTCTGGCCAGGTTAACGCCATCACCCATCACTGGCAAAGGAACTCAAAAGGAGGAAAGTTGTATGGTCTAGAAACCGACTTGAATATTACGGACAATCAGTATCTCATCGCGCTAACAGTGTTCTTTTTCCCTTATGCTATATTTGAGGTATGTATGTTCATTTGCCTCGAACATTGCAGTCAGCTAGTCGTGCCCGCAGCCCGCAAGCAATGTCTTGCTGAGACGCTTCCGACCTTCAATATGGCTGTCTTCTATGATGTTCATGTGGGGAGTTGTTATGGTTCGTGCAAATTTCTAGAGGCCCCATGATAATGATATTTGTTGACTGAGAATAGTTGTGTCATGGATTTGTCCGCAATTATAGTGGGCTTCTCGGTACGTGACAACTCCTTGATCGGACAGATCCTAACCTGTCTCCCAGCCTTGCGTTTTCTTCTTGGACTAGCGGAGGCAGGATTGTACCCTGGTATCGTTTTCTATATCTCATGGCAAGTTGCATCGCACTCCGCAATCGTAGACTGACAATGTGGGATAGCTGGTACAAGCGGTCAGAACTGGGCACACGGATTGCCGTCTTCTTCACTTCCGCGACTATAGCAGGAGCATTCAGTGAATATACTTGCAGTCTCAAGTCCCGTGTGGATGTCTTATGGACCTGTCCGTCATCTTAGGTGGTCTCCTGGCAGCGGCGATTTCCAATATGAACGGTGTTGCGGGAAGAACGGGATGGTCATGGATATTCATCTTGGAAGGCCTCTTTACTATACTGTGTGCGATCGCCTCGTTCTGGATCATCCAAGATTTCCCGGAAACGGCAAAATTTCTCACTGGCTCAGAACGTCGGTATTCTCTTGATCTTTTAGTGTGGTTGCTCTGTTCACAATCCGTCTCTCAGGGGTGTTCGTTATTCGCCGTCTCCGTGCAGACATGCAATTCAGTGCTGGAGGAGAACAATTCAAGACAAAATATGTTTGGCAGAGTCTAAAGGACTGGAAGACGTACATTGCAAGTGAGTCGTGCTTGCTGTCGTTGATCAGCGACGTCTCAGATGACTCTGTGTTAGTGGGCATATACATGGGCTTGTAATGTCCCTTCAACTTTCTTATGAACGTAACGATTAAATTCTGTTGCACATTACAGTGATGGACCCTTATTTGCATTTTCTTTGTTCACACCGACAATCATCAATCAGGTCGGTACTGTAACTCTTCTGAGAGTCTCTAATAATTGACCCATGTCATATATCAGTTGGGTTGGTCGTACCGGTTTTGGATGCTCGGGAGCGGTTGACCAAGGATACAACCACAGGTTACAAGGCTACTGCAGCAAATTTGTTGTCAGTGCCTGTGTATGTCTGGTCTTGCATAGTGACTGTCTTCGTCGGCTTCCTTGGAGACCGCCTTGGCAACAGGGCCTACATTAATCTGTCAGCTTGATTGATCTTTGGGTTGGAATGCATCTGACATAGCACTGCTTCTTTCAGAGCCCTGTTTGGTACAGGTCTGTGTTTGACACTTGCCGATGATATTGTTCTGACAAACGATAATCAGGATTAGTGGGTTACATCATTTTGATCTGTTCAAGCAACCCGACGTTGTCCTATTTTGCATGTTATCTCGCGGCTTCGTAAGTTATACGTAGGTATCAGTGACATCCCGCTAAAGTATTGATGCTATAGCGCCATCTATCCGACCGTTCGTGAGTATCATTTGAAAAACGACTTTCCAAGGCTAAACTAGGGCTTGCCTACTATGCGCAGCGAACGCAGTGTGAGTGCTACCGGAGCCTTGATGTTGAAAAGCAGACACCCACACATTACATAGTGCGTGGGTTGCAAGCAATGTCGAGGGCTCCTATAAACGAGGCGTGACGCTCGCGATGGCAATCGGCTGGTGAGAGCTAGCGATTTTACCCCACGTCTCCGCTAAGCTTTGTTAGGGGGAACATTAATGGCGCAGTATCGTCCAACGTGGTATGTTTTATCAAAAAAAAAAAAAAAAGCCTCCAAGTAACACATTCGTCATTAGTATCGCGCACAAGACGCACCGTGGTTTAGACTTGGACATGGCATCGTCCTCGCTTACATAGCTATCGGATGGATATCCTCAGCCGTCTTCATGATCCAATTGAAGCTTGAGAATGATCGACGAGATCGTGGAGAGCGTGACGAGGTTATAGGGTGTGGCGAACCCCTGGAGCAGGGCATTGCAGCGAAGGCAGACAAGAATGGGAAATACGAATCTACCGAGGCTGCGCGGGTAGATAAGGGTGACGCGTGGAGCGGGTTCCGGTATACGCTGTAAGGTTGTCATTCAACCCAGTAACACTGCGGAAGTGGTCAAATAGAATGAAGTCCCGAGACGTGGACCCGCCGCCGGAAAAGCGAAGGGGGCTGCTGTGCTCGCTAGCGACACCTCGTGGTGAACCAAATAGACGAGCGACGCAGAGTATCCTGATCCTGACTCCCGATATTCAAGTATTTTCAAAGGTCACTCGTGTTTGCCCCCGGTGCAGTAAATCGGTCGTCGTTGCTCAAACCGTGACCCGCGAGGGCGGATAATAGGTCAAGACATTTCGAGTGTCTAGCGTGCAGTGTGATAGTAGAACTCAGAGTAGAGAGTATAGATACAAGAATGTACGCAGCCATCGTGTCCCTCTTTGTATAATTATTACCACTCATAGTCTTGCACCGATTTCGAAGCAGTGACAGGAGCGGATGCTGGTTCTGCTGAACCGCGGGGAGCTTCTTCAAGTGGAGGAGGAGCACTCCGCTCACTCCCTCGGTTCTGATCGAGCCATTTGTCCATCTCATCGGCTTTACCCACGAAAGGACGCTTGCCCAAAAGGTCGATCATGTCCTCACTGTCAATAACAAATAATACGTCCAGCGCTCCAAACACTTGCAACTAGGCAACGTACCGAGTAATGACCTCCTTCTCCAGCAGTAACTTGGCGACTTTCTCGACATCTTCGCGGTGACGGGTAAGGAGTTCAGTCGTTCTCTGATGCGCAGAGCTATACAGATATCATGAGTGATTAAGCAAACTCAACCAGAAAACGGGAAATCATGTACGTGATCATCTTGCGGACTTCGCCATCAAGCATCTCGCCTGTCTTCTCGCTGAAAGGCTTTGTCCAGCTCTCTTTTTGACCTTCGCGACCCCCGTAGCTGACAGGTCCGATAATTGTATTCATGCCATAGTTGGCACATGCTTCGAAGGCCATGCGGGTAATCTTCTGAAGGTCATCTTGGGCACCAGTTGTGATATTCTCTGGACCGAAGAAGATTTCCTCAGAGACGCGTCCGCCAAGCGTCATGCAAATTCGATCCACCATTTGTGGTGTAGAAAGTAGATAACGGTCCGGAGGCAAATACTATCGCAAATCATATTAGCGGAGCCCAGATAACGATCTCGCGACACTCACTTGTGCATACCCCAAAGCCCCAACACCGCGAGGAATAATGCTGACTTTAAGCAGAGGGTCTGCGTGCTCTAGGAACCAACCACAGACGGCATGACCGGCTTCATGGTATGCGACAGTCTTTTTCTCCTCGGCACTAAGCACCCTACTCTTCCGCTCTAAGCCAGCAATTACTCGTTCGATGGCACTGTCAAAGTCATCATCTGCGACGAATTCATGGCCCTTACGAGCTGCATGGAGCGCAGCCTCATTGCAGACATTGGCAATATCAGCACCGGAGAAACCTGGGGTGAGAACACCAAGCTTCTGTGCTAACGTGGATATATCCGAGAGCTCCTGTGCGAGAAGGAGAGGTTTGAGGTGCACCATGAAGATACCCTTCCGGCCGGACACGTCGGGTCGGTCGATAGCAATATGCCTGTCAAACCGACCAGGGCGCATCAACGCTGGATCGAGGACGTCTGGACGATTGGTACCAGCAAGAACAACAACATGCTCTTGCGTGCCAAAACCATCCATCTCCACCAGTAATTGATTGAGGGTTGACTCTCGTTCGTCATTCCCACCAAAGTTACCACCCTTGCCTCGAGATTTGCCAATAGCATCGATTTCATCAATGAAGATGATGCACGGTGCATTCTTCTTAGCGGAGGCGAAGAGATCACGAACACGGGATGATCCGACACCCACGAACATTTCAACGAATTCTGAGCCGGAGACAGAAAGGAAGGGAACGTTAGCCTCGCCAGCGGTGGCTTTTGCAAGGAGAGTCTTTCCAGTTCCGGGAGGACCTGACAAGATGGCCCCGCGGGGGATTTTGGCACCGAGTTTCTCGTACTTGGCAGGGTCCTTCAAGAACTTGACAAACTCTATGATCTCCTCCTTGGCCTCGTCCATTCCAGCGACGTCCTTGAACTTGACTTTGACGTCGGTATCCTTGTTAAATAACCTCGCCCTGCTCTTTCCAATGTTGAAAATGCCGCCTGGGCCGCTGCCAGCGGAACCGCCGGCCCGCCGGCTCATGTAGAAGAGGAGACCAGCGAAGAGAATGGTAGGCGCAAAGTTGAGAAGGGTATTTACTGTGGAAATTTCATCGTGATAGGCGACAGGTATCCGTTCGTGGCTTGGGATGCCAAGCTCATTCTGAGCTTCTTCGAGCTTGCGCTCAAATGCTTCGACGCTTCCTATAGAGAAATAGTAGTCACCACCACCGACGGCGGTAGAATACATGGTTCCTGTTGCGTTGGAGTGAAGTTTGACTCGAACTTTTTGTCGATTGACAACGATAAGCTTGTCGACGAGAGCCTTGTCAAGGAATGCGGTCCGAAACTCCTGCCAAGTGATCTCCCGGGAAGATGAGGAGGAAGAGCCACTCAAGGCGTAGATGATGGCAGCAGATGTAGCCAACAAGGCCAGCTGATTGGGATTGAAATTGCTGTTATTGCCGCCAGGAGGGGGCTTGGAGCGATGGGGCTCGTTGTCTTCGGGATTGGACTGCCGGGGAGACGAGTTTTGCCTCTGGGACTGCTGGTAGCGTTGGAAGAAGCCCTCGAGACCCTTTGGTATTTCTACGCCCGTGCCGCTCTCCTCGTCGACCCGTGCGTCGTCTGCCTTTGCTTTTCCCTTGTTTGCGGAGTCATGCGGAGAGGGCTCGGAGTGAGGGTCACGAGGTGAAGGGGTGGCAAAAGACCTCGACGAGCGCGGTGAGCTGAGCGCGACGACGCGACGGTCGACGGTGCGTACGAGACGGAGTGAGCGAGAAAGCATCGAAAGAGGGAAGTAGGACAACTTGGTGAGGGTAAGTAGTACAGGACGGGTGCTTAGTCAGTGTGCCGTGCGCTTTGCGTAGGTCGTATTCTCCGGCCCGGGAATCTGACTGTACTACACACCCTCCTCGACTTCAAATGCACAGCAGAACCTCTCCTTGTCCATCAGCACCATCCCTTTCCCGTCAGGCGCCCACCGCACATCCCTTGTTTCGTACTTCGCTGCGACCATCCTGTTCATCTCAACTCCCAGTGACAACCAGACCACTCACTGCTTGCAGGCACGCCGATGCACTCAGCCATATCCTCTTCATCCTCCCCCTCCCCCACCCACTCGTCACTCCAGGTAAAGACACTCTGAGTGCCACAACAGATCACGAGACTGCCTTTGCGCATCGGGTTCCACAGTGCCCGCATCACCGGCTTCCGATGCACCAGCACACACCGCAAACGCGGGACGAATGGCTCCGACGGCGTTGGAAAGTCGTAGATATGTACTCCATTAGGTACATTGTCTGTCCTCGGTTTTAACATTCGGTCACCACAAAAACAAGCATCATTACCATATCGGACGAGTAACAGGGTACCCGTCTTGTTCCATCCCAGTTGCACCGCTCCAGACTTTGGGTTTGGCTTGCTTAGATCTGCCTTAGTCAGGCTTATGGTTTGTGGACCGTCGAGTCGCTCATCTGAGCAGCAATCATTCAGTATCATCGCTAAAGAGTCCAATGATATCCCCACAGGAAAGGAACCCTCTGCCTTGCGTCGACTCCAACCAATTAACAGGCTCTCGCCAGAGTGTCTGTCAGTTCGATTAATAATATCCCAAGACCAATCCTTTAACGTACTACTCCGCTCGTAATCCGGCTAGATAACTCCAGAGTGCATGTTGCAGACCACGTCAGACTGTCGAGGATATGAACCTAAATGGCGTAAACAGTAAACATTTATAGATCAGTGTCACACTAACTTTGTCATCCCAACCACCAACGGCGAGGAACATCCCGCTCGGATGCCAAGCCACGGAGCGGATTCCGAATCCTGGGTCAGGACTCGGAGAGAATGTGCCTTGTACATCCCCTGCGAGTGAGAGAATGTTTATTTTATACTGCGTAGAGGATGCTAGCTTCGAGACCTGAACATGTACTCATTGTTCAAGCAACGCACCTCCAAAATGCCCTCCCATACCGCAACATAGTTTCCCGTGGGTGATAGTGCCAGGGAGGACAGGTTAGTCGTGGGGAGCGGGAAATGCTGCGGGCGTCTTTTTCGTTACATCAGCTTTGAAAACAGAGGATACATGCGAACACACCCGCACGAGCTTGAATGAGTCGGATACATCGTAGATGCCAAGAGTATCTTTGGATCTATGCCGCTCAGCCAATACAAAGTACCGAGCATCGGCGCGGAATGCATAGCCTATGTGATAGTTTCGGGGTGTCAAGCAACCGGAAGATAATAAGATACCATACCTCTATCAGGATGGATGGGGAATTGAATGTACGTGGCGGTCCCGGTTACGATTGACCAGATGGTAACCCGGAGCTGTTGCAGGGGTCGTTGACATGTGAGGGCAAGGCGGAGCAAGTGTGCTTACACCCCATTCCGAGAAACAGAGTATATTTCGGCCATCTGGGGCCCATTCCGCTTTGACGAGGCCCTCTGCGCCAGTCTCGATGCGGGCGGACCAGGTTTCATCTCGAAGCTTGAAGATCTGCACGATGCCACTTTTTGCCGAGGCTGCGAAGAGATACTCTGAGTCGCAGGACCAGTCAGCGTGTGATATCCAACGGTCCGTTTCAGTAGTTGTCTGCGCAGAAGGAGTGATGGACCATGTGCGGGTGATTTGGAGGGTGTCGGTGCGACGCACGACGAGGACGTCTTCGACAGCGTTAAGGATGAAATGGGCGCCGGGACTGAAGCAGACGAGGTTTGCTGATTGCTTGTAGATTTCTGTAAAGTCCATGAGTCAGGTGTGTTGAGGTGTGCGCATCCGAGTCCATTCCGGGCCCGGTGCTACTTCAAACAATTCCCAGTTCAGCATGTGCGATATATTCTCTTCTCCCGCTCTATCGTGTGCCCTTTGACGTGCTGTATCGTCTAATCCCCCTGGGTGGAGTCCGTGATGACACGGACATTCTTACATACGTCCGTCTGACTAGTGCTTGTACACTGCACATTGACTCCGCATGTCACTCAACTGTTGTCAGCACTGCGATCCATCCGCCTCAGGATTCTATAAGTTGTCACGACCATGGTGACCTCGTCCGCCCATCCCCAGCTATGTCAGTGCCAGCAGATTCACGATCTATTCATTCAACCACCACCGCCGTCCATGCGTTCGATCCCGAGGCTGATGTCCCCGTTGTCCTCGACGACAAACCACTCGTTGACCCCTTCCTTGTTCGTTTTTCTCCCGGCGACCCGGCAAATCCAAAGGTGTGTTCAAATCCCGTTCCTCAACCCCGTCCAGTCTTACCCCCCTCGCCAGAACTGGTCACACCTCAAGAGATGGTATCTCACTACGACAGGGGGTATTCTTGTCCTCGCCGCGTCAGTTTTCCATCGATTGAGCATATTTCTGCCGCTAAACAATCACCATAGTACATTTTCGAGTAGTGCGCCGTCACCGATCATACCAGTGCTGATGCAGGTGTTCGGATTTTCAACTGAAGTCGGTACTCTCACCATCTCCCTTTTCGTTGGCGGATATTGTATCGGTCCTCTTCTGTGGGCGCCCCTTTCCGAGCAATACGGACGACGGCCAATTTTTATTCTGTCATGTCTTGGATTTGTGGTTTGTCATTGATTATGTAATGTGGTAACTTCCCACACACTAACCATTACGTAATACACAGTGTTTCCAAGTAGGTTCCGCCCTCGCCAAGAACACCGGGTCAATACTGGCTTTCCGCTTTCTTGGCGGGGCGTTCGCAG